>JACEII010000016.1:291192-317880 GCA_014332785.1 Antheraea mylitta
TTTAAATAAATTATAAGAATATTATTTATTTATGAGCTTTACATAAGTCATTTGTACTTAAAACATATATTTAATTATTTTTACTATATTCATAATAATTTAGTCTAGTAGTATTTTTAGTGGTCGTTAAAAAAGTTAAATTACTTGACCGTCCATAATATTTTTGTAAAACGAAATAACTACTAATACTAAAAGTTGAATATAGTACAATTGCTATTTACACGTTCAATTGATCAAATAATTGCTTATTGATATTACGTGAACAGAAACGCGGCGGACGTCATAACTTCCGATACATTTTTCTGACGTTTGGCATATCCGTTACGGATGAGAAACAGTGTTGTTTAGAATAGTGTGACGTCATCTGACACTATAACAGGCGGAAGTTTTTAGCGGGAGTATTTTAAAATAATGATTAAAACAAAATTTTGAATTAACTTATTGTGGGTATAATAGACATTTAGGAATACATTTTAAGTATTTCAAGAAAAACGTGTACAACCAAATTATCATTTTTGTCCGTTAAATTATAAAGAAAATCTGCCACAGAGTATTGAATAGATAGAGATGGGCAGTAACTTTAATCAATGGTGTTTCAGGTCATTAGTAACTCCTCCGATATAGTCAATAACACGGACGCAGGTCAATAGCAGCTACCCCGATTTATAATTTAATGATATATGCGTATATCTAAAAATAATAGTGAGAATCTTTTAAATATTTCAGGATTCATAAACCTTCAACTAATAACCTACTGTATTTTATGGTCACGGTCATATTCTATGAATAGCACAGTATTCAAAAGTAAAGCGACAGACTTTCTAAACAATTTAATGCGGGATCTTGTTTACATTACGGAGGCTTATGCGAAGTATGAAGTCAGGAGAGAAAAATGAACTTTACATTTTTAAAAAACATGCAATTGACCAGTTTATGAGTTTTTGCATAAAATGCACATAGAATTTTCCGCAACCTGGCCATATTAAATTTTATCATGGCATATCATGTAGAGTTTCCAAATTTCAGTGAGGTTTTTTAGGATTCTCGTTGTGCATTCCCTGACTCTTATAGTGTATGTTATGGGATTATTTTTTACTAATCATAACAAAGCTAGATATCATTACGGGATGGTTCCTTAAAATACAACTGTTGGTCGCCCTAGCAGTAAACAGTATAAAAGTTATATTATAAAACGCTATTAATCTAGTTTTGAGGCTGCTCATTTGTGTTAAGTTTAATGTTATATTTGTATTGTTTTATATAATTTCGTCGTGTACGATCTATTTTATCAATTTGTTTAGTTTTTAATACCATTATGTCTATTATATGATTAAGTAATTAAGTAGTTTAGCTGTAAGAAATAAAATTGTAATATTTCTGATATGTCTAATTCTATAACTTTTGTATAGTGTGCTAAATAATCGGCCTTTGATATAGTTTTGCCATTCTGTACACATTTTAATATATTATCTAATTTATTGTATGTACTCGTAGATTTCCAATGACACAGTAGTGTTAAATTTTTTATCTAAAAAAAATTAATTTATATTTTTGTATCTTCACATTCGTAGTCGTATCACGTATTGATGTTGTTTACCTTAGTCTTTATATGTATTCCACTAGACGCATAGTTGTAGTCCTGTGAAGCTGTTAAGACCTTGCGGGGTCAATAGCGTAGTCAGTTCGAGAAAAAAAAAGACGCATAGTTCTTATACTGAAAAAACAACGAATACACAATACGGGAGTTAA
The DNA here is from genome assembly GCA_014332785.1 of Antheraea mylitta. Classification (NCBI taxonomy): domain Eukaryota; kingdom Metazoa; phylum Arthropoda; class Insecta; order Lepidoptera; family Saturniidae; genus Antheraea; species Antheraea mylitta. The sequence goes on from JACEII010000016.1 coordinate 292,942, forward strand.
CAACTAATAAAAAAAACCTACGAATTACAAATTAAATCAAAAATATGCCAATATATGTGGCAATAATTAACGCGGCTAAGTCTGACATCATTGTTTGTTATTTGCAAATTATTACAAATACCAAGGTTATATAGGTGCCAGTATCATGGATTAATTCCTGTGTAAATAGCCGTATAAAAATGCGTCAATTATTTAATGTGTCGTTGTAGTCTATTTGCCACAAATCCTACGAAAACTTTAGAAAATAACATGGTAACACTGAAATCCCGGTACAATGGTACAGGTCTAAAAAACTGTTTTCTGATATCAGCTTTCAATCAACGTGGGTTACAGTTAAAATATATAAATTAGTTAGTTTATTTCTACCGGTCTTTTAATGTTTTTGGTTTTTATTTTTAATACGTATTTTCAACTCGCGGATTGTCTTAACATAAGATAGTATTTGACGCGTTAACAACAAATGTTTTCGTGATTCGAAAAAAAGTTTATCTCGCTTACTGTTTAGCAGAAGAGTGCGAGTATAGTAGCGGCACGCTATGATGGCCGTTTAGATAGACTACAATAGTGATGTGAAATGTCGATTTACTTAGGAAAAAATATATTCAAATGCTGTTTTGTTTTGCATTAAGCATTGGTGCGAGTTTGCTGTAGGTGGTAGTTGTGCTGGCCAGTGATCCTATGAATATATAAACTATAGAGCATAGAAATATACAATATAATTATATTAGTTCGCATTTTCAAAAATATGAACGCTGAATTATGTTGTAAATAAGTACATTAATAGTAATAAAATCCATTAAAGGATTCAGTCAAACTATTTGTTTTTGTTATTAAAAACAAAAAGTTAATATAAAGGATTATAATTTATGAATATGTCCTAAATTAATTTTGTGATTTAAAATTATACATACACGTCACGTTCATAATAAAGAACAGCAATTTGGTCCTTCAAAAGTAATTATTAATTTAAATGAAATTTTGTGAGTGGACAAACGTCAAAAAGGCCATTACAGCATGGCGCTATTATAGTGTTATTCTAACCTTTATTGAACGTTGTTAACTGCAGCTCGAACAACACTATATATCTGTGCTCACTCAAATTGCAGTTGTTTCTTTTTACGAGGTCAAGTGGAATAAATATAATTAAGGGATTTGTACGATTACATTTAAAAATTTCGATGTCTGAAAATAATAAAAATCATGTATTCCATCAGTGTTTTCGTATTATTTTACCATCGTCCCTTATAATGAAAAATGGAATATCGACTCGTCAAACTTGCGTTTGTAAGTGCATACAATTTTGTTGACATTGGTTTTTCCGTAGGTGTTAGTAGTAGTCCGGTGAAGCTGTAAAGGCCAAAAAATTAAGGCCAATAGCGTAGTCAGTTCGAGAAAAAAAAAGCTAGAGCCACGCTGCGCTATTACTGGCTTTAGCATGAGTGGGTCGACTCGTCTGGGGTAGTACCATGCTCACAGAAACCCGACGTGAAGTAACAGTGCTTGCATTGTTGCGTTTCGTTAGGTCTGTTCGCCTCACCTTCCCCCTCCTCTTGTCTTCCTCCCCTCTCCCCAACACAGGCTGGCAACGCACCTGCGACTTCTCTGGTGTTGCATGTGTCTATGGACGGTGATGGTCACTTAACATCAGGTGATCCACCTGTTCGTTTGCCTCCTGTCATAAATAAAAAAACTCCAAAATGAACAGTAAAAGGAGTTATTTTCGGTATATAGATAAAAAAATTATTTTTACTAAACCGAATTTTATTATACTTAACAGGTTTTAGGGTTTGACCACAATCTTATCCTATTTTGTCCATTGTGTCCTCAGATTGTCATTACAATCAGGCCATTCTAGTATTACGTAAGCAGAATTGTAGTCCGGTGAAGCTGTTAAGACCTAGGTCAACAGTGTAAGTCAGTTCGAAAAAAAAGTAAGCAAAACTCTTGTATTTTTTTTTATACCATATGGGAGACAAACGAACATGCGGGTCACCTGTTGTTAAGTGATAACCGCCGTCCATAGACTAGCAACTTCAGAGGAGTCGCAAGTGCGTTGCCAGCCTATGTTTGAGGGAATGGAGAGGGGAGGAGAAATGGGTCTCCGGCATCTCACTGACCGAACGAAACGCAACAATGCAAGCACTGTTACTTCACGTCGGTTTTCTGAGAGAGGGTAGTGCTACCCCCGTCGAGCCGACCCATTCATACTGAAACCAATAATAGTTTCAGCGTGGCTCTACCCCCTACTAATTTCTGGCCACCCCTCCCCTGGTCAGCAAAAGTAACATTATTACGTAAACATTTATATAAGTATATTCAAATTTGAACTAATTCAATAAATAACTGTTGCTGACGTAATCACCCATCCCCAACCTCCTTCGTCATCAATATAAGCAAATCAAGGACCCCCCCATCAGTGCTTACATCAAATGTAGAGACAGAACTGCCTTACACGTGTAGCTGCTGGAACACGTCTATACGTTATAGATTAGTCCGGTCAAATTTGACCAAAAAATAAGAGTAAAGTTACCTAAATTCCCACCAAGCTGAAAATAAATAAGATTGTTTAAAATATCATTAAAAATAAAATTTGAAAGTTACCCATCTTTCCCTTGTAAGGAAAGAAAATTATTCAAGGTCAAAGGTAAAAAAATGAGTTTTTCGCGATTTTCAGCAAAACGGTAAGTTTTATCATGAAAATACCTCAACCAAAAAATGTAGACCATAAAATTATCTACAAAAAATTTATTAATACTTTTTCTCTACGAGTCACCGTTTTTGAGATATAACGATTCAAAAAATTGTAATCGTCATAATATATATGAGTACGCCACGTATATATACATCTCTATAGTTGTTATATGTTAAAATATCTTTCTATAGGTCATTGTAACTTACACTACTAATATAAAATATACGAGTACATAAGTTATAACTATAAGAATATTAGGTAAAGTGAAACTACCTGCTTAGATAAGTATAGATATGCATGTTTCGTTAAAAACACCAAAATTAAAAAACAAGTACAATTAGCTTGTCTTCCTCCAAACTAGTGGCTGCTCATCAACATCTTTTTAGGGTATATTACCAAGTTCAAGTGTGGCTTGGTTATCAGCTAGACCCTACAGACTGGGGTTGGAAGTTGGTCAACAATTCATTAGAACCAGTGCACACTTCCACCTGCGCCGGGAAAACTGCTGAACTCGATTTTTTGCAACTGCAAAAAGGGATGCAGTGCTAAATGTGGTTGCAAAAAAGTCGGACTGTTCTGTTCTCCGGCATGTACACATTGTCAAGGCCGGTTGTGCTCTAATATTGAATCACCAAGAGTAGAGGATCCATTTGATTCCAACGAGGCAACATACGATACATCGCTATTAACGCAGTTTACATGCACTCAGGATGAAGATGAAGAAGAACAGGAAGAACAAGAACAAGACGAACAAAAACAAGGTTTTGAAAGTTACGACTCGGACGATTAAATTTCACTACTTTTTTTTATCTTAACTTGCTTTTATTTTTTCAATCTCTGCTAATATCCATTATTTTTCAATAGTTTCAAATTAAACAGGATCAAAACTGATCCGTGGAATAGGCCTACTGGGAAACCACGTTAAAAAAAACGCGCTAAGTACACTACCTGATAGGTGGCGAGGAAACGTGTGTATATTATGACGATTACAACTTTTACAACTTTTTGAATCGTTATATCTCAAAAACGGTGGCTCGTAGAAAAAAAAGTAATAATAAATTTTTTGTAGATAATTTTATGATCTACAATTTTTGTCTGAGGTAGTTTTATGATAAAGCTTACCGTTTTGCTGAAATTCGCGAATATCTAATTTTTTTTACCTTTGACCTTGAATAAAATTTTTTCCTTGCAGGGGAAATATGGGAACTTTCAAATTTTGTTTTTAATGATATTTTCAACAATCTTACCGACTTTCAGCTTGGTGGGAATTTAGGTAACTTCGAATGTCTAAATTGACCGGACCTGAGGTTAATAATATCCCTAGTTAATTCAATGTTACCGGACTGCAAATTTAAGCGCCACGTCAAGCTGGTTTTAGTGTCAAAAGAATATTATAGAGTGGATTAGTATGTGAACGATAGTGATGTCTGGAATCCTCTCAGTGTATCCACTCACTATAAGCTATTGTATGATGAATTGGAAATATATGGAAAAAAAATGTACCCGATCGAGTTTCTTGCCGGTTCTTCTCGATGACTGTGTTGTTTTCTGAACCGGTGGTAGATTTTGACGTTCGTAAGCGCCTTATTAGGCCCTAAAATGAACAAAGTATTTTTGATTTTGAATAGTTATATTAAGATGTTTCTTCACGGGAACGAACTCTCCTGCTCGTTGCGTAACAAATAACTACGTCTTTTTTTTTCGAAATGACTACGCTATTGACCCAGCAAGGTCTTAACAGCTTCACCGGACTACTAAGGCGAGCGCTTAAGGCACTCAGCTGATTTTATTTTGGCAACCAGTTCAAGGGTGCACGGCACATCTCGGCTTAGCTGTTGCCTGTTGCATGCAAAATCGCGACCTATCTTAGCTAACCTAGCTGACTATTCATATACGTATGAGTTGTTGAAATGTATATGTGTACCAAGCATACACGCCTCAACAACTCCTCCATATATTTATTATCGGATAATTGAGAGTTTTTCAGTTCGATAAGGGAAAAAAAGTAAACTCTTCCACTTTCATGTCTAAGCGTGTAGGAGTGCAAGTGTGTGGGGGTGATCGTGTAGTGTTGTAGCGGTGATGTATATTTGTGTGTCACCGTATCGCGAAAGCAACGCACTCAAGGGCTCCCTACCGAGGGATCAAACCTAGGCTTGAGCCGCTGCCGTGGGAGGCCTAATCGGGTACTACAAAAACCCACGTGTTCTACGACCATGCTACCGTAAATGGGACAAGAATTGGCAAAAATTTACAGTTATTGTTAAATCCTTTTTTGATTAGAACTGACGTTAAAAAATCTTCCATTATCCCACGAGTGTTAAAATCTGATTAATAATTTAACCAAATATCCAATTCACTGTAGAACAAATCATATATTTCAAACAGTATACCCTCTTCACTCCAGTAAACCAATTGTATATCTATCTATCTATCTAATCTATCTTCTAATACCTTTAAACGAGCAATTCTTGTATATTTTTATATTTGTATATATTCAGGATCTCGGAAACGGCGTCATCTATTTCCGTGAAACTTACTATGTAGGTAGTTTCGGGGACGATAAAACGATCTAGCTAGATTTAATTTATAGAAAACTTTTTTAATTGAGTTTACAGGCAATTAAAAAATATAGCTAGAGTATAAAGGTATTTCGACGGCGCTGTCAAAACAAAAATAGCTCAGATGGAAATTGGTTGCTTCGAAAATCCGTGTAACCCCAATTCGAATTCGAGTGACAGCAGAAGAGTTATTTTTTGTGATAAATCTTAATTTTATGAGGCAAACCTAACAGTTTATTTTAATTTAAAAATGTTTTTTTTAAATGACCGAGCTAGGCTCGGTCGCCCAGGTACTTTTACTTACAATGGCAATTATGTAATGCTTAATTATAGTCCGGTGAAGCTGTTAAGACCTTGATGGGTCAATAGCGTAGCCATTTCGAGAAAAAAAAAAATATTTTTACGTATGCATAATATAATAAAAAAACAGCTCTTAAAATGTGTAAACACCGAGACCGTCATGCTTTTTTTATATCATGTGGGAGGTAAACGAACAGGCGGGTCACCTGATGTTAAGCGACCACCGCCGTCCATAGACATTAGCAATACCAGGGGAGTCGCTAGTACAATAGCAGCCTGTGTTTTGGGGAATGGAAAGGGCTGGGAGAGAAGAGGGGAGGTGCCTCACTGACTGAACGAAACTTAACAATTCAAGAACTGTTCCTTAACGTCGGTTTTCTGTTAGAGGGTGGAACTACGGTTTCAGCGTGGCTCTACCACCTATAAAAATAATGCTATAGGGCAATTTTATTTTTTTTTTCGAAATGTCTACGCAATTAACCCAGCAACGTCTTAACAGCTTCACCGGACTACCGTTATAGGGCTACGAGCTCGGGATAGTTATTAGAACTTGCACCCACCTGCATCAATCGGGCTTCTTCCCTTGATTTGTTTAATTTGATTAGAAGATACTAATAATGTTGCCTTGAATATTGTCTCTACATCACAACCTAATCTTTGCTTTCGATAAAATTCTAAAAAAAAAGAATTTAAAATATAATAACAATCTATACTTAATATTATAAAGAGGTAGTTTGTGATGTTGTGACGTTGAAGGTGGTAATCTCAGGAACTACTGGTCCGATTTGAATAATTCTTTCAGTGTTATATAGCTCATTCATCGAGAATGGTTATATGTTATATATCATCACGCTAAGACTAATAGGAGCGGAGCACAGATGACGAATGTTTCTAAATCGGGATGCTTTTTCCTTTTGAGAACTGCTGCGTGTTAGTGTATTTATTCCACGCGAACGAAGTTGCGGGCAGAGGCTAGTCTATAATATTATAAAGAGTTGGTTTACTTGGACGCACTAATCTCAGGAAGTAATACTCTGATTTGAAAAAATATTTTATTGTTAGATAGCTCATTTATCGAGGAAGGCTGAGGCTAGTATCAAAATAAAATAGTTAAGTATTATTTGGTTTTATTGTTCCTTTAATGTACGTTTTGTACAAGTTAGAATGTACACAATAGGATAAAATACTGGATACATAAATACAGTCTTATACTAGCGTCCCTACGCGTGCCGGGTGAAAAGCCAAGTAACAAGTGACACTTGTCTGGGTGACGCGTGGGTTTACACATTTTTGTTTCAGTGTTGCCGGTCTTATATGGTAAGGATTTTAACTGATATTAAAATTAAGCATTATCTTATATACATAATATTAACAAATAATATTTAGAAAGAGCGGAACGCCACAACTGAATAAAGGTACCACAGTAACAAGTGCTCGAAAATTAGCCATATTTCATTTTTTTTAAGATTCAAAATAAAGGAAAAAAAATGACAAATTTCCGAGTTTTTTAAATGATCACACATAATGTCTTCAGTAGTTACTAAGCAAAAACAGAATAAAGAAAATCGGTTGAGAAACTAATTATTGCAAATGATGATAAAACTTTGTGTGGAATTAGGTACACGATCTAGATCCAATAGAAACTGGGTTGTTTGTCCAGTCTCTCTTGAATTAATCACTGGACTGAAATTTTGGCGGAATCTTGGAATGTCATATAGTAGACTTCATATTTTATTCATAATCGTGTGATATTCGGCCCTATATTACGTAATATTGATGGTGTTTACGTAATATAGTTTGGTAATGGTCCACAAGTGAAGTGAATCGGAAAGTGGTATTCAATGGAGCATGGATTCTGATTTGCCACAAAAACTCCCAGGAAAATTTAACAAGACAGCCACCATCTTGTTAGTTCATCGAAATGATCGCAAGAAATTTGTAATATCATTGCCTACTCACTAATGGCAGTAGTAATCTACTAGAATATTGGATGCGAAAAAACCCCTCGACTGTTCAAAACCATAAAGACTTAAAAGTTCCATACAAACGAATGTAGATCTCGTGAGACACTCGTCATCAGATTATTGGCAGAATAAGCTTAAAAAAACCTGCTTTATTACAAAACTTTGAAAAATAACAAATGATGTATACCATCATAGTGTTACATAAGATATATTTTACATTTGTTTTTTTTTTTAATTTGTACGGTCTTCCTTTTACTAAACCATGAAATTTACGATGTTGTAAAACTAAAAAAATAATTATTAAAAAAATCCGCCATTTTGAGATCTGGGTCTAAAGATCAGTCGAGAGAACAAAGTTAGTAAAGATAATGAGTTTTTGGCGGCATCTTAGTCTGACATGTAGTAGATTTTATATTTTATTCATAATCTTGTGTTATTTGACTCTATATTTTGTAAATTTTGTGGTGTTTTACGTAATATAGTTAGTTTATTGTGCATAAGTGAAGTGAATGGAAAATAATACCACGAAGCATGAAATTCTGAAATGCCACAAAAACTCCCTAGAAGGTTCTAACAAGGGATCCACCATCTTGTTAGAATATTGAAATAATCACACGACGCTTGTAATATCTTTGTACTATCCATTGAAAGAAAACATTGACACTGGCAAGTGCTTCTGCGGAACCAAAACAAGAACAAGAAGAAGTAAAGATAATAGACTATACATATAGGAAACAGATAATAAAACAAGTTATTTATTTTTAAACTTTTATTTTTTAATATATCTCGGGTTTTGGCACAATTTTTAAATAATGTGTCCGGGATTTTTACTCTAGGTAATAAAACCTAAAATCTACCTACTTTACATTTTTGAAACATTTTCGAATGATTACACATTTTACGTGATACGAAAAAAACACGCTATGTTCTAATGCCATGTTCCTATTAATCCATAGAAACTTATACATCGCTCTTATTCATTTGTGAAATGATAAAACTGTAGATAAGTGGATTGAGAGAATGAAACCGTCTGAAAACACAAAAAAATTAAGTACGTAAAATTTCTGTATATCTATTTTCATAAAAAAAAATTACACTACGGCAAGAAACGTGATACACCAATCAGATCTTGGTTTAATAAATAATAAAAAAGAGATTCAAAAATCGATCGAGATCCTAACACATACATAGACACAATATTAAGTATAACCATAACTAACGCTTACATTGAAACTATTCGCGTATTTACATTATTTCAACATAGATAATAAATAATTTAACCTCATTTCTACCCTTAGCACATACTAATTATGAACATTCATGTCGATTACTGGCATATATTACTTACAAGAAAAAATTATAAAGAAAAAACGTAAGAAAATAAACAAAAAAAAAGGTTACAATTAGATAAATAGTTAACAAAATAATGGCAATCAACGAGGGCATGAAATAACTATAGGATAATACAAGGAATATCTATACAAATTCTCTCTAACAACTATTCTTTTTTTCTTATAAATCGTAGATAATTATGTATTTATTATGCGTTCATCTAACAGCTTAATTTCTATTATCTACTTAATATAAATTGCACGATTCGATAAAGCGAGAAAGTGTTTTAATTTACATATATTTTAAAAGTTTAAAATCATGTTTTCGATTGACTATTTATATTAAAGAAGCAACGGGTCATATTATTCATAAAATATCAATTAATATATACAAGTTTGTTGTTGTAATAAAAAACTTTTTATCCATAAGTAATACAAAAATGTGTTTATTTTGTGACATTTTAGAATACTTTGTTGACATTTATTGAACGCAACGCATCAAAGTTTAACAAGATAAGCCACACTGCCCTCTACCTTGATTTTTACGCAATAATTATAAAATTGACGATTATTCAATTGACTACAATGTCCTATAATCTTGTCTATTTAATATTACATTTGTTTGTACAATTTATTTTATGGAAAAGACATTGAACAAAATGGTTTTAAGAGGATACGCAGACGATGTTTACCTCCATATAAACATGTATATCCATTTTATCACTGGGTAATAATGATTCAACACAATTCCAGTTTTCATTAATTAATTCTAAAAATGGTTAGCTTCTGAAAAATTCACGTATGTAAGCAAAAAATCGCAAAATGTTACCCACAACCGTGACATTAACTCGGATAGTTCGGTTGACACCTAGCTATATTGCTGTCTCAAAATTAGCATTGTTGTTAATAGTCTGGCAAACAAATTTCGATAAATACTCAAAAACTAGCGGACCCAATAGACAGACGTCGCGTCGTTCTGTCATATTATAAAAGGCTGAAACTAACAAGAGTCCAGGTAACATAACAAATACAATAAAAAAAATCAGAATCAACTAGTCCCAAAGGAGAACTACGAGTATTGGAATTTTATATAGCCGTTGTCCTTTTACAATTTGCCCACTTTTGGAGGACGAAATTTGTTTCGAGCTGTAGTGCTTTCTCTTACGCTCAATTCGTTAGTTCAGTCAGACCGCGACAGCAAACATTTCTTAAAACTTATTCTTTACTGTCAACCATGTTTCCTCTCAAACTTTTAATATAAAAAGTATGTTTAGATACTTATTTAGAACTAGCCATGCTCGCAACTTCAGATGATTTTCTTATCATTTTCGACGCAATTATTATCTGTCATAAACTTACGGGTAAAATCTACAGTACCCGGCATTTTATTTAGCATGTCGGGAAGAAGAGTGAGACGTGCGGTTAAGATCGGTTTTGTAAAGCGTTTTCTCAATCGCACGGCGCAATGGCTGCGATAGACAAAGGTTAGAAGAAACCGAACTAAGCCAGCTATATCGGTCTCGGTATAAGCATAAAACGTTTTTAAAGGTACTTAGATCTGCTAAATTTCACAATGACTGGTCAAAGATTGTTAGAATTTAATGTCCTATAAAGTCTAATGAAAATTTTTGATAAATAGATTTGATAGGTTATTATTTATGTATCGGATTCATTTATCATTTTTTAATGTCCAAATAAGCGGACGTGAATCAGAAAACAGAAAATACGAGCATATACAAGATTTCTAAACCCAATTATGTCTCTTTTCTTTTTCACTATTTTTCGACGACATATGGAGTGACATGTGATGTAAAAACAATAAATTAAAATTACATTTTGTACAAAATCTTATATTACATTGGGTTTCTAATTTTACATTATCATTATAATATCATTGAACTATATTACACTTTGCTTAGTAAATATTACTGTTGTTTAAATATGAGTATTTTAGATATACAGATAATTAATTATGCTTAAAATCTCACCGGATTTCAAAATGTCCGGAGTGTTCAAAACACGAAAAATTTTCAAGCATTTCGCTTCTTTTTTTGGTTTATTATTACCATTTCTTACAGCTATGAGCTTCTACGAACTTATTTTTATTTATTTTTTATACATGGCCACGCAAAAATCAAGATTCATTCTTAAAATCGTATTAATTAGCTGCTATAAGTTACGGACTATTCGGTTTTTTAAAGAGAAAATTAAAAATAAACGTATCTACAAACTTAATTGTAACTATTTACATTAAATACATTTTTTTCGTCATTAAATCATCGCAAAGTACAGTTTTCTACATAAATTAGCAAGTGATAAAGTGATTAAAAGTATTATATACATTTTTGTCTAATTTTCTAGAATTTTACGGCAACCATTTTCCAATACAATAAGCTTTAACCTGAATGACTTTAATAAATCATCGAAGGTTATATCTTAAAGTACAATATTATTCGGATTATACATAAGTTCTTTATTTATTCTAAGACATACTAAGGTTTATATCGGTTGACTGTACATCTGTTTGGCACTTTCACCTTATTAATTAATGGGATTGAAGCTATTGCCAATAATAACAACAAAAGTCGTAAATTTCATAAATTGTAAAATACGTACGGTAATTATAAAAAAAGTTAAATACGTATTGAATACTTGCTGTAAAATGGTTTAGTACTAAATGCAGCGCGTTCGCCCGTGGCAAGTTCGCGTTATTCTTTTCTCACAAGTATAACTTAACCTAACCAAAGCGAGACAAAAGAGCAAGATGGCGAACACTCAGCGAGCGCGGTGCATTTAAAAAATAACCTTTTTAAAGAAAGTATTCAATACGTATGTAACTTTTTTGTAATAACACCGATTTTGTTTATCAAAGAGTGGTTATATATTTTACAAACAAAATGTTTTTTTCTCACAGTAGCAGAAACAATATAATATAATAAATATAAACGTATATAGTTACAGATTTCTTAATTCACTAATGGAATAATCTCAATAATAATAATAATTACATTATTATATTTTTCATAAATGAGAGATCCAATTTGCGACGCTGCCGAAGATATATTTCTAGTACTTAAAAAGATGCCATCTCTTTCACTCGTATATATTTACAATTCAAAGGAAAGTGACGATAGGTTTCTCCTTTCTCCTACCTTTGTATTTACTTTTGTCTTTGATTTTTTTCCTCCAGTTATATATTAGCTGTTCGAACAGTGACAGACTATATTGTTGTTTCAATACTATTTTATCACTAACAATTACAATATTTTTGAGAAACATTTAAGATAAAATGAAGTATAGAATTGAATAAATTACACCACATTGAAGTTGATCCTAACATTCTTTACATGATAATTTTTCAACAATACACATCGTTTTTTTCCTAATATTTTTTACAATAACCAAGTTCTTAGCATTACTGAAATGTCCATTATTACGACACTAGACATAGTGTCGTACGTAAGATTTCACAAAATTGTTTGACATAGAAATGCGTTTAGTGTCGTCAGATTCTCTGGGCTTCTAGAATTTACCAGGGGTGATGAGAAGGTGGGAGCGGCAGAGGCGCGGCGTGCGGGTACGGCCAGCCGCGCGCCGTACCTCAATCATCCTCTCTCGGCGACAGTGGGGGTGAAAACGATGGGTTCATGTAACTCCCCCCATTCGGTGGCGGGGACGAATTCGAAGGACCAGGCGAGGACAGAGACGGGAGAAAGCCCATCTCGCTCCCACCATCCCGACACCACAGCTGCCTCATTTCTTGGCGACGTGTTCGCATCAAGTTCTTATACTCAGAGATCCGCATCTTCTTACCGTCGACTATACACGTTCGTTTCGGCCGCGGTCTGTACCTGTAAAGATTCACCCGTCTCTTTCAGTCTTATGGGAGAGTAAAGTAGAAAGACAGGGAATCAAGCCTGTTTAGGTGATTAAGATAGCTTTTGTGAATACGAATATTTAAGGGTGGCTGCAATTAGACATAGTGACAGTCTTCTGGTTTGTCGTGTTCCGGGATAAGATATACCCAAGCGACCATAGCCTTGGAAACCTGCATGACAGTAGCAAATGAATATGTTGCAGTGCAGTTATCTTAACATCCTCTGAGAAGAGAAAGAACCGCTAATGGTAATAGTACCAACTCTCAAAGCTATGACAAACAATTCCTAATTATATTTTAGAATATTTGCTTTCAAAATGCAATATTTAAACTATATCACGTGTACCCCTAAAGCACCCACTACAGGTCTATAGGCCTCTTCCTAAAGAAAGCTATTGGCCAGCCTACAACGTAGTGGCAATTTTTAACTTTTCCATAATTCTATACTTTTCCATATTGATGGTGCTACAAGGTATGTTATATAATAAATAATGCAGGTAGTAAATGGTTCAAATTTTACCTGTAATCAGGATGTTTCTCCATATGAAGCTTGGAAAGCCTCGATTGCTCCTCATAGTAGGGTTGCTTCTCGGCGTTGGACATGCCCTTCCATCGCGCACCCAGTATCTTAGATATATTGGAATTATGCATGTCGGGGCAAGCTTTCAATATTTTTCGGCGTTCGTCCTTAGCCCAGACCATGAACGCGTTCATGGGACGTTTGATGTGAGGTTTACCGGCCTCGTCACGTCGTGGTTGGCGGACTAACTTGGCTTTCTCTACTTCCTCTGAAGGTGATTGGCCCCAGGTCGCTACTGAAACAGAAAAAGTAATATTTGAAGATACTATTTTACTTTTAGTAATATAATTTCCAAGTCCAATTAAATCTTCAAGTGTTTTTTTGCTATTTGACGCAATTTTCGAAATCGTCGCATCGCCACTTTCCAAAGGTAAATAATGTATTGCGTTGTTTCGAGACAAAATTATTATGCCACATAATTTTACCAGTCTTACTTTATAAATCTCATGTTCATAAAATGCTATAGAAATGAATCAAACGTATCCCTTTAAAAATCTGATATTGTATGCAAACATAGTAGGCCATTGTAATTCATAGTGAGATATAAACACGGTCTATACATGTATAACTTAAACTAAGTTTTATATGATTGTGTATATATTTAGCCTTTGAAGTAGGAGCTAAGTCTAGAAAGAATGGACTTATTATTACTAATTTCGACTACAATAAGGTGTGCAAAGCTTTTCTTTACGTATAAATATACAGACATTATTCTTATCTGTATTTTTTCTATGTGCCACGAACTGTACTGAGAATTGTACAAATACCATAGATTGTAGACGTAAATACTGGAATATATGAAGTTTCCTCGATGGTATGGAAAAACTATTTACAAAATATTTTTAACGACAACACTAATGCTCGTCAGAAGCTTAAACAATACGAGTATAAAGAAAATCAGTTAAAAAACAGAAAAGAAAAAGATACTGAATTGTTTTATCTTTGTCCAATTATATATACATGAATTCTATGTGACATTGATCGTAATTATGTAGAAATCAAACATACTTAAGTATTCTTTCCTAATGAAATTACCACAATTAAGATATAAATTAATATAAAATATAATTTCCGGAGTACGATCGGAAGATATAAATATACAATTAAGCTGAACTATAAACTGTAGAGTAATGAATGACGACATTAGAGCAATCGTAAAATTTCAAGATTAAGGGAGTGCCTATTCCGGTGTTTGTTACTTCCAGGTTATTTTTGTAACACAGTGTGTTAACTCTTATACTATTCTCACCTGTCAGCGTATACGTCAAACGGTTTGTAAATTAATTTCACATGCAACTTTTTATAATTCAAATCAAACATTAAATGTTCGATTTGTTCTGTCATGTAGTAAATTTTATATAATATTTTACTTAAAATTTTGTGTTATTTGAATCTATATTTTGTAAAATTGCTGGTGTTTTACGTAATACAGGTGGATATTGTGCATTAGTGAAGTGAATGGAAAGTAATACCACGGACCATGAATTCTAAGATGGCACAAAAACTCCCTCGGAAGTCCTAACAAAGGAGCCACCGTCTTATTGGGACATTGAAATAATTACATGACATTTATTGTGTAGAAAATATGTTGTAATCTCAACTGAAACAAAACATTGACACTGGCAAACGCTTTCGCGGAGCTAAATCAAGAAAAAGAAGAAAAACGTTCGATTGTTTTTTAATCACTTGTCAAAACCTGAATAGAATAGAGTTCAGTACATAAATGTAAGATCTTTTATTGAGTCAAACAATAACCCTTCTTAAGCGTCTTTTGGGAGTTTTTGTCATATTTTATTCATAATTTTGTGTTATTTGGCTCTATATTTTGTAATATTGGTGGTGTTTTACGGAATACGGAATAAAAGGAAGTGTTTAGAATATACAGCCAAGTCAGACGTCATTTCATAATTACCAATTCTAAAGTATTTTGTGATAATTTCAATATTCTAACATGATTATAGCAGCCTTGTTGGAATTTTCTAGCAAATTTTGTGGCCTATCAATATTCATGCTCCGTAGTATTAATTCTCATCTACTACACTTGTACACAATAACCGAATTATGTTATAGTAAACCACCACCAATATTACAAAACTCACAATAAAAAATCGTTTCGACAAACATAGATAAAATATATTTTTTCTGTCAAATCACTCAAAGACATTTAAAACTATTACCCATAAATATTAAACATTCTTCAAGATAATGTAGAAAGCCATTATTATCAAATAAAATATGATATGTTCATAATGAAGTTAACATATATTATGAATGAATAATGATATACCTCATACACTATTGTTTAAATTACTAAACGTTTATTTACGGTTATTGTTTCGTCAAGTATTTCCCGCGGTTTCTATAATTTATTCAAGTCTTTTCCACAATGAGAGTTGACGTTAATTTTACTATGTTGTAACTCATATTTATTTGAATACTCATCAGAATAACTGTGTGTTATATAAAATATATATTTATTTGGTAATAAAGATAATTTATTTTAAACGATATTATTACGGTAATTTTTCGAGTCGGTTTTTTAATTAACAATCTCTAAAATGTCGTTAACACGTCACTATAAAATACAGTAAGCTTCTCTATTGCACAATAGTATTAAAACTACCATTTTCTGTGATATAATTAACAACTGAGTGATATAATTCATTCAAATCTTAATTGTACAACTTTCATCTATACTAATAGTATAAAGAGGTAAAGTTTGTAAGGTTGCAGACGGTAACCTTAGGAACTACTACACCGATCTTGAAAATTCTTTTATCATTAGAAAGCCACGTTATTTTTGAGTATCATTGGCTATATATTAACCCGAAAAATGAAGACTTTTTTATAGTAGACGGATTTGCAAAGTAAGTCGGAGAAAAAACGGTCGCAAGTGTGCCTGCAGGTGTGTGGAGATGATATATGTAATATTGTTGCAGTGATGAAAGATTTTGTGTCACTGTATTCGCGTGCAGCATACTCAACGGCTCCACGCCTAAGGAACAGACCTAGTCTTGAGCTGCTGCCGAGGGGGGGGTCTAGTCTGGTGGTATAAATACTCAACTATACATTTATTCATTTGGTAAATAAGTAGACACAGACGGACAATAATACATATTTATATATACATAAAAATAGATTTAACGCGTAACAAAGATTTTTTTGTACCATGCCGTAAAAAGTTCAGCTTCAAATACATCTATGTCCGATTTTAAAAGCGCTGACAAAGAGGTAAATAAGTCTAACAAAACACGTTCCGAATAGTCTGTCATATGTACGACGATGAAATATGATGATATTTTAGTAAATCCACAAAGTGACTATTCCAATCGTCATTTCAAAAATACTACATCATTTCACAAAACAATATGGGTCAACTATGTATCCTAACATTTCGCGTGACATATTCGCCAACAAGTGTCCGCACAATTAATAAACCGGCCGCCACGGAAACATCCACCACTCATTGGGCATTCCTCGTATTAATTTGACACGCTGTTAGATAATTTATAACATCCTACCGCGGTTCATTCTAGACAAGATGCGGTGTGTATTTGAAATATTTTGGTACAATCGTATATATAAATGTAAAAAAAAAAATTATAAAATCTTATACACACCATTTAACAAAATAAACAATTTGTATATTTATTTTGTTTAAAATTTTTCTTGTAATACGTTACTTCATTAAATAAAGATTAAAACTATCTATATCATTCCTCATGCCAATTAATCCCTGGACTTTTCAAAACCATTAAAGGTTTAAGCTCTATACAAATGAATCTCCAGCTCATGAGGCACAGGTTAATAGATTGTTGGCAGCATAAGTTTATAAAAATTTCAGATTTACTACAAAACATTGAAGGCGATAATGCTCTGTCATTGTTGTAAACAGGAAAACATTTATCAAAGCATAGATAGTTCATTTATCGAAGACAACTATTGTATATATATTATCACGCTAAGCTCAGTGGGAGCGGTACACCAATGAAGAATGTTTCAAAATAGTTTTTTTTTTTTTGAGAGCTTCCGCTACGTGTTTGAGTCAATTCAAAGTAACTGTTCCACGCGGACGAAGAAGGAGGTCGAAGTTATTTTATGAATATAGTAGCTTATGCTAGCAACTTCATTCTTTGGATTGGAATATAGCTCATTTTACTAAGTGATAATGCTGCTTGGTATAGCTGTAAAAATTCATACTTGACTTCATTCGTTTCAAACAAGAAATCAATTCTATTTCGTTATAGATAATGTTAAAATAGATTAAATGTTGATAACACTGTTTCGGTACTAAAATAAATATTTTAATGATATACAAAAATTATTTACATCATCATTCCATCTCATTTACATCGAGATGCCTATTTTTCGATTATAATTAATATCTATGGAATATATCCATATAATAAAAATTATGTAGATTATCTTGCAAAGTCCAAACGCGACCGGTTTTATTTTCGCTCTTTTTTTAAATGAAGAGACGACATTAAAAATGCCGATCAGCATATACGATTAACACACTCATTATTATACCCGTTTAATTTATTATAATTGATTAGAAAAAAAAAAATATAAAGCAGTTTGAAAAACGATATGTTTCCGGTATCGAATAACAAACAATATTTAATTGGATTTAGCGAGAAACGAACCGCACCGCATTTTTACGTCAAAAGCATTAACAGTTTGATCAGAGAGGTGATTGCCTGCTTTAAGTTGCTATTATTCTGATTAAAATAATTATAGATATCCATTAACAGGTAAAGTATTAAGATATTGCTACCTCGTTTTACAATCTCGTCACATAATCTGACGACAGAATCAACTCTTTGAGAGGTCTGGAAAGCTAGCATTATAAGATTATCCAAATTATGCGGTTCTTTTTTTTATATATTTGGCTCTGATTTAGTGAAAGTATAGTGTCAATAACTGAAATTAACCTTCTGAATCTGTACATCGATTTGCACCGTGTAAAGGTAATATATAGTTTTTTTTTTCGTACTGACTACGCTATCAGTCTGGTAATGGCTTAACAGCTTCACCCTACTATTGTAAAGATTGCCCGAACGTTCACGTATACTCACTTGAAGTAGACCACGAATCATGCAGTTACTGAGAAGTCCAAATAGATAGGCGTTAAGCAAAATATAAATGACACGGATCAACGTACGGTTATAGGAAGATTAAAGGGTTCTTTTTGAGAGAGATAAACTAATATAATACCAGTTTTTTTTGGGAAGATAATATATACGAATATACACGTACTATTAGACATGGATATAAATGAATAAATTGAATTGATCTCTTTGATTGGTAATATAAAAGTCAACGGTGACAGGCTAGGTTAGGGCGACCGGACTGTTTAGGTTAGCGCAGTGTTTAATTTAAAAAAATCAATACATGTTATGGACACTATATTTTCAATAAAATAAAAATTATCATTGCAAAAACAATACGCATACGATTAAGCACATTCTACATTTTTTTTCCCCAACTGACTACACTGTCAGTCTGACAAGTTTTACAGGACTACTAAGGCGAGCGCTTAAGGCACTTAGCTGATACTCACACATTCTACAATGCCAAGAGCTATTTAAGCATTCTTTTCAGTTGAGCCACGTCATCTACTTTAAAAATCATTGCTTCATTGTGTGGAATAAAAATACACGTTCTCATGTTTTTTTTTAATAAATGGAGACTTAAAGAATATATCTAATACAAGTTATCGTTAAAGTATTTTCATAAATTAAGAAAGTATTCCAAACTAAGAGGCATAACACTGCTTTAAAATCACCTGTCATTATAGGCGTATATACTTTTATTAAATTAAAACTAAGAAAAACATATCAGTCATAATAGTAACTACACTAATTAATCACATTTTAAACAATAACAATTTCCCTTATATTATTAATAATCAGTTTTAAAATGAATGTCAAAAGGAACATTCAAATGATTTATTAATTTTCAAAAACTGTTCTATAATATTTTGGGATACGGTTTCTATTTACTAAATCCACGATATCCTTTTGTCGGCTAATTCAGATTTTCGAGTATATACTTTCTTTAACTCTAAATTGATATCAGTCATTTTCTTCTTTTTCAATACTATGGCCCTCTTTAAAGGTTCATCAGCAAATGAATCTTTAAAGAAAATTGCATGTGGATCAACTTTTTTTTACTACAACTACTTTTATTTTTGTTATGTTTAATTTTGTTTTTTATTTTAATTTTATTGTTGAGTTTAATTTAGATTATTAAATCAAATCAAATCAAAATATCCTTTATTCAATTTAGGTCCTGAAAAGGCGCTTATGAAAGTCAAAGCTATCACCGGTTTGGAAAACAACCCAGTCATCGACAAGGACCGGCAAGAAACTCGATCTTGATATTGTTATCTTGATTCCTCAATCATTTCTTATGTGAAATGACTGTATGGTCTAAAATAGTAAATACATTAAATCTAGAGGGACTGACTCTCAAATGAAGCTGCTGGAACATACAAACTGGTGCTTGGCAACAGATTTTCAACGTCAGTGTTAGTTAGTAGTAATAGGTAGTAATGTACTTAGAAAAGGCTAGTCCATTCCATTGTTTCATCACGACTCTACAGAAAGTTCCGACTCAATGACCTAACAGACTAAGCTATCATCGCTCCAAAACATGAATATATCAATGAGTTCAAATATAATTCTGAGATAGATTTATACGACTTGTGTGATCGATTGTACATAGGCGGAGAGCGGAAGTTGGCGTCTCGAGCGCCATCTATCCCACGTTTCACGTAATTCTCTTGTTTTAAAGGAAACCGAACGGCACTCGGCGATTTTGTATCCATTTCGGTTTGGGTACGAGCCAACTATTCAACACAACATAGTGCGTTTTATATTATCTCGCATGGATCTGTAACATTATTATATTAAAGTTATGACATTTGACATTTTGTTTTGGATTTTGGAACGCTATAAACACGACTATTATAGTTGGTAATGGGTAGGCGAAACGATTAATTATGTTGACTTATATTTGATTTTTAACAACGCATGTTAAATAAGTATTAAATTACTCAAAGTATCCTTTACTGGTTTTTCACTGTGAAGTTTTATTTGTTTGCCGGTGATTGGTTGGTTTAGTGACTTCCGAATCGGAGCATATCGATTGTCGATTCAATTATCGATACTACTAGTGTAATTTGTGTGCACTGTAAGAGATCCACTCATCTGGAATGAAGGTATAGGCATAATAACCACGCCAGCCAACGACGTACTGGTGATTTCAAACTCTGAGAAATCCACTGTACTATATTCTCCGACAAACAGTTATACCACAAGAAAATCTCTTAGATTCAGGTTTCCTCATGTTTTTAATCACTGTCAGTCGATAGTGTTACCAATTTAAATTAGTAAATATACGAGAATTCCGAAAAAATTGTTGGTACATGCCGGTTTTCGAACCAACGCACATCGGATCAATATTCCACTGGATAAACAATTTGACAACCACGTCTACATACGGTTTAGGTATGAGTTATTAAAAAAAAAGTTAACTAAGGTAATCCTTTTAACATTAAATAGTTTCTGTATGGGCGTAGGTTTGTAAGTCTTTTGGGCAAAAACACTCCGACACACTCTTTTTTTTAAGTTTTATTTCCATCTCAGTTTATTGTACCTACGCGTTACATCGATAATATGTGAGTTAGATAGGAACGTCACTATTATATCGCTCCTAACAAAGGCTGTTTGTTTAATTGAATTTTATTATCGAATAA
The DNA here is from genome assembly GCA_014332785.1 of Antheraea mylitta. Taxonomy (NCBI): domain Eukaryota; kingdom Metazoa; phylum Arthropoda; class Insecta; order Lepidoptera; family Saturniidae; genus Antheraea; species Antheraea mylitta. Next base: position 314,012 of record JACEII010000016.1, read on the forward strand.
TAGGCAAACCGATGAGCGTGCAAACTTATAAATTGTGTACATATGAATAAAATAGAAATGTCTGCTTGTTTTCTTGACTAGTATACGAAAGTTGAAGCGATTTAGGTGACAGTTTTAGTGGAAGATAAAGGATTTTATTACGCTTTTCTGTAAGGGCTTCAAAATAATAATATAATTTATTAACCAATTTAAAATCTGGAAAAGAGATATAGAGTTTGGTAAAATTACAATTAAATTATAAAAACTATTTTCATGAAAATAAATCCGCTGGAAGTGTATAGTTCGTCTAATAAATAACTGTGAGATTTCATAATCTTATATGCAATTTTCAATGGATTTCATGAAACGAAAATGTGTAACGAAAAAGAGATAGCTACACATGTGTATAGGTTTTAGGCTGTGAGAGAATGAGATAATATATTCTAAATGTACTCAAAATATGTACAAATAGAGAGAGAGAGAGTAACGTTGAAATCTATAGCATATTATTTTCTATTGGTGATAGACTATATTAAAATGTTACAAAATGATGCCGAAAACTGATATTTACATCCTCCGAAGTGTATTAATTTCATTCTCTTAAAAATTAATCAGAGACACAGAAATGAAAAATATATGGATTTAAAAGATATTGTCTGTCGGTATAAAGTCGCAAAAGTTTCGCCAATACATCACTCGTTCAACAAAGCTCGCCGAAACATCAACGCGGCCTCGGAATAGCAATAAAAACGTCTAAAGAATAAATCGTACATGACTCGTACAATCAAAACTGAGTTTACTTCGAGATTGTTATCGTTCGCAATTAATATGCACGCGTGTATTACCTAACTTTCAATTTGTTACCATGAGATTTTGTAATACATTCTACATATATACTTTATCTATACATCAAGAATAAAAAAACTTTCAATCTAGTCTCTAAAAAAGGCATAATAGGCTTCAATATGACACAACCGATTCGGAAAACATAACAAGTATCTAAAATAGCTGGTTTCTTGTTATGTATTATATTGTGTTTTGGCGCCAAGCTCACCAGATGTGATACCTAGGTGCTTAGCGACAGGCTTAGAAAACCTCTTTCACCGAAAGCTCTACCCATTCCAAAGAGTTGAAGCTTTTTTTTATTAACGTGAGGAAATCCCATATGGATACCTACCCTCTCGGGGGAGAGAGCGGTTTATGTTCGACTCGCACAAAATAAAACCCCACGGTGTACCACTCGCCGAACGTTTGGGGCGGCCAGAGACCGGTTTGGCTTTCTCCTGAGAAATCGTCCTTGCAGCAGCCTGGCAGAAGATGGTCCACATGCTACATCTTTATACGGAGGCAAGCTGGGTACACAACCAATCACCTCCCCTCGTCCGCCGAAACCTGTGCAATGAGGAGATGGACCATCCCCTCAGGCTCGGCTACGGTAGTGAGAGGTGGCGAGTATTTTAAAACATTATCATTGGGTTCTGAACAGACGCTCCCGTCGATCCGTATAATCATTGTAACTGAGCTACGGCTACATGACATCGTCGCCCCTACGCTGATCGACCTCCACCATTTTTTATCACACAAAAAGGTTGCCGACCAGATTTTTAAAGCCCTTAAGAATATTTCACTTCAAAAAAATCTTTGGATTTAATGCAATAAATTCACTTCTAGATGGCGTGATAACGCATCAACTTATCTGCCTGCCATATCGAAGCTTTGTTGTACTATTTTGTGAATCAGGAACGATTGCGACAAATATCTCGGTTTGGTTATTGTGAGTATATGTTTTAATTTGTCTATATTTCCTTTTAAACCATTAACAACAGTGAATACTGCTCAACCCAGATACATCACCCTATTTACTCGAAGCGAATGCTCTATGATATAAGAGATTAATTATATTTAGCAATTAAATGCGAAACATCAAAATGTTGGCGACGACACTGTTCGTAATAATAACTTTATTTCATCATTAAACGACGTTACCAACTATTTATCTAAGAACAACTGCTTGCTTATTTCAGTTAGTGGATTTCGTAACATACGGTATAGGAGTAGGGGTTTCCAACTTGGGGGCCAAAATCCCATTACATTTTTTTTTTCTTCGAACTAACTATGCTATTGGCGTTGCAAGGCCTTTACAGCTTCACCGGACTAAATTCCATTACAATAAACACGTTCTGTATTGTCTTCACTTGTCTACTTCTAAGTTAGGCCTCAGTGTTAAGTTTCCAAAGTCCCAAAGTTTTTTTTTTCCGAAATGAAAACGCTGTTGAACTGGAAACTACTACTAGTCCCAAAGTATATTACCGATTTGCCAGGCTGTGAATTTAAGCGCCTTGTCAAGTGGGTTTGGGTGTTAAAGGCTGTTGCAGAGTGAATTAATATAATCACGATGGTGATATCTGGAATTGACTCCTCTTTGTGCATCCACTAAAAACGATTGTAATGTTAATGTGTTTTATATATACGTATATTAAAAAGATAAATCATATCGAGTTTCTTGCCAGTTCTTCTCGATGACTGGGTTGTTTATCCGAACTCGTGGTAGTTTTGTTCTTAGGGCCTAAACTGAATAAAGTATTTTTGATTTTAACTATTTTTACTAGTATTAAAATTATCCCCGTGATACCACAAATGATTATTTAAACTTTGTTTACCTGTGGTAGTAAATATATTCTATCTATATAAACAAAATTCAATTGCTGAGTATATGTAAACACATCACTACAGGACGGTTGCATATTTTTGGGTAATTATTTTCTGTTGTGTGTATAACTATCAAGACAAGGTTTGTATGAAATAAAATAATTGAAAAATTGTACGGAAGAGTGTAAAATTTCGGTAGAAAATATTCAGATAAAATGGAAGAAATTAAAACGAATGGGCACGATAGTATGGTGACGCGTTGAATCGTCTATACTCTACAATCGTCACCAACCACGTCACCTATCTGTCAAAGGTTGTATTGTTTCCTTAACTAAGTTTTTATTATAAGGTATTCTAATAATACTAGCAGTGAAATTATGAGTGTGATTCGGTTAGTACTAAGTGCTATGTATTTTGATAAAAATTCATAAAAATGTAAGAATGACACATATGCTGTCCGACTTTTTGAAGGCATTATAGAGCTTACAACTTTTCTAGGATTGATTGAGAACTTCCTCAGGATTGATAGACTTAATCAATAGTGAGTGGAGTGTCTTCTTCGTACCGATGCAGAATGACACAAAGTGAGTAAGCCTGTCAGAAGTTATTGGTACTAGCTGACCCGTGCCTACTTCGTTTGGGTGATAAACATTTTTACTTGAGATTAAATTATGTGTGTGATTCGGGTAGCACTGACTGTTAAATATTTTCAGAAAAATTCATAATTGTTCTTGATGTTATGGCCAATAATCGTCACTTAACGATTAAATTATTTTTTTAAATATAAAATAAACTACTTTTTGTGACTTAAATATAAAAGTAAAACACATGCTGTTGCAGACTTTTTTATAGGCATTATCAAGCTTTACAACTTTTCTCTAGTACTCAATCATATATTATTTCTCATCATTAGGACAGCGTTCGTAATAAACATTCTCGTTCGACCATTTTTTTTCCGACTTAACAAATCGAATTACCATAAAAAATCTTCATTTTTCGGGTTAATATATAGCCAATGACACTCACTCATAACGTGACGTTCTAATGATAAAAGAATTTTCAAGATCGGTGTAATAGTTCCTGAGATTACACCCTACAAACTCACAAGCTTTACCTCTTTATAATATTAATATAGACAATGATATTACAATGTTAAGTATGTTACCATAAGTTTCCATTTGTGTCGTGTCGTAAACACACACACACACACACACACACACACACACACACACACACACACA
>JACEII010000016.1:317890-340736 GCA_014332785.1 Antheraea mylitta
ATTTTGAAATCCATTGTTACTTTTCGAGTGTAATTTCTGAGTAATCAGAGTTTATATATCTTTCCCATATCTTTATTTGGGGGGGTCCTCGTCCATTCTATATTTTCCTAAATACACTTCTGTGTTATTAAAATGGATTTGTTAAAGATGCCACTTTGTTTGAACATTAATAAGCTTATGTCCGATAGAAAATGTACTTTTTATGCGTAATTGATTCACTTTTTTACTTCTTTTAGATACGGAGAATCTTGTAAGTTAATGATATTAGATACTTCTGAGACGGAGATTGCATCTTTAGCTCGTTATAGTGTTAACGAAAAATGATACGCTGAGTTAATTATACTATATCGAGTGACCGGTTAACTGTCTTGCGGTTCCGGTGTTGCTTAGGTTTTAATTGTCATTATTTTTTAAAGTAATTTTATGTCTGTGTCATCACTAAGCAAGTCGCTGACCGCATCTGTCTTTACAGAGTTTCTGTATATCTACTTTTTTGTTGTTCCCTGCTTTCTTCCCTATGACACAGGTCAGACGTTCTGTAGCGTGGTAAGATCGGAGGCAAGGGCTTTTTTGTTCTTATTTGGTTGGGCTGTACCTATTGTAGGTGCAGTGTATATAGGGTGTATATACAATATGACGTAACACAACTCGTAGTATATGTCAGTTAGTGTTAGCGATCATGACATTACTGCGTATATACAGTATATGTTTTTAATATATATTGTTTTATTTTATGTTTCTATCGTTAATTTATTTTTCATTTACGATTAGTATTACTATTTCTTTTCTACCGGATATTTTGGATACTTTATTACATACCTATTTTAAGCTCCAAAAACTTTTTTTTATGTTAAAGGAGGCTAACAAAACGGGTCACTTGATGTTAAGTGATCACCGCCGTCTATAGACACTTGCAACACCAGGGAAGTCACAAGTGCGTTGCCAGCCCTCATTTGGAGGAAAGGGTAAGGGGGAAGGGAGAAGGAGAAGGGAGGGAAGGTGGACCACCGGTTCTTTCACTGACCGAACGAAACGCAACAATACAAGCATTGTTACTTCACGTCGGTTATCTGTGAGTAGGTGGAACTACCCCAGACGAGCCGACCCATTCATGCTGAAACCAATAATAACTTCAGAGTTGCTCTACCTGATTATATGGGTAAATCATATCAGAATAATATATCAAAATTGACATACAGACAACGAGAAAACTTTTATATATATCAAAATTAACAACGATATTCTATAGACGGGCATATATAATGATAACATCATTGCCCAATAAATTCTCAGAACATAAAAACCAAGCTTAATTTGTGGAAAAATAAGATAATAATCATATGGAAATTTCGAGACGGCGCAAATTTTACGCTCCATGCGTTTTCATATACAATCGGATCGAGTTGACAATAGTAGGGGAGTTATATTTATGCATTCTTTTCACATAGAGTTACATTTAAACGCTAGAAACGACATTATATGAATTTATCGGATACAAGCCCTGCCCGTGACTTCGTCCGCGTAGTAATAGATACTTTCTTTTTTTTTTTTTTTTACTTACTTTCTAAATACTAGGAACCGTGACAAACTGGTTATCCCATGTTTTAGACTTAGTAAAACGAGTAATAGTTTTTGGGAAATAGTGTACGGTTCTATAACAAAGTTCCAAAGGGTATTACCGATTTGCCGGATTGTGAATTTAAGCGCCATGTCAAGCGGGTTTTGATCTCAAAAGGCTATTATAGAGTGGATCAGTATGTGAACAATAGTGATGTCTGGAATTGACTCATCTCTGTGCATCCATTAAAAACGTTTCTGTCATGTATGTAATCTAAATATTATATATATTAAAAAGATAAACCAGATCGAGTTTCTTGCCGGTTCTTCTCGATGACTGGGTTGTTTCCGAACCGGTGGTAGTTTTTGATGTTCATAAGTGCCTTATTAGGGCCTTTTTTATCGAAGCACGACATAGTGACTGCACTATACCTAATGTTAAGCATAGTACAATCCAAAAAACATCGGCCACCACCAAGAGACAGATTATCCATCGCCGGTCGCCGCTATCATGCCGGCCATAATGACGAAAGTCACCCGGTACTGGATATGCACAGGCTGATCCCGAAACGCGACGCGTAGAAGCGAATCACTATGACGGGCTTTTTCGCCATATGCATGGTGGTTGCGACCCAGTCGGGCTGTAAAACCCTACCACCTCGCTTTCGCCATTGCCTCGTTCGTTATTCAGCAGGGTGCACCACGTGCAGGTGAGGTTGGCTTGGGTGTCTCATGTCTTAAGATGTTACTCGACACCCCTTACACCCCAAAACGCCTAAACTGAATACAGTATTTTTTGATTTTGATTTTTGGGCTAACGCTAACACGCAGCGAAAGCTCTCGAGAGAAAGAAAAATCCCTATTTTGAAACATTTTTCATCTGCGCTCCGCTCCTACTGGTCTTAGTGTGATAATATATAGCCTATAACTTTTCTCGATAAATTAGCTATATAACGCTGAAAGAATTTTCAAATCGGACCAGTAGTTCTTGAGATTACCGCCTACAACGTCACAAACACCCAAACTTCACCTCTTTATAATATTGGTATAGGTACATAGAAGTAACTTAACAGTTGGTGAATGTAAATTTTTAGATTGTTATAATGTTTTGACATTATTTTGTATAAAAATCTCGACTATATTAGGTAAGAGTTTGAAGTTTTGTGGCTATAATTCAAGCGGCCAAGAAGATTGGCGATTACTATAAGAAGAGATTAAGTTTTGGGTGTCTAATCGTCTAGATTATTACTGCCATTGTCTATTATGTGATGATATTACAAGTTTCCTGCAAACATATCAATGAATTAACAAGATGGATTCTTGTCAGAACTTTCCGGAGTGTTTTTGTTGTGAGTCACAATTATGTAAAATGCCACCAATGTTAATATAGAGTCAAATAACACAAGATTATTAATATAAAAGCTACTTTATGACAGATTAAGATCTTCTTCTGAATATTCTTTGTTGTTTCCACGTGACAAGATCTATGCCTGGCCCAGATTTGACAACAGATATCTTAATTATTCCAAGACTTAATCTGTACAATAAATATATTTTACAATAATGTTTTAAAACTTCAACCAATAAAAGATATTGAGATCGTTAACACTACATCGTATTATCAATGATTTACATTTGTAATTTCGGTCTACGAATTGATGCAAACAGACAGCCGTGTTAATATTTTTGGACCACTTACGCGCGCGTGACGTTTGCTGACGTCATAAGACATTATCTGATTCACTAGTAACTGTGAATACCTAATTATGAGAAGTGTCATTGGTCTATTAGAATGAAGGTCGAATTTCAATACATTCTCTTTAGTTTTATTTCGTCCCAGTGAAATTTAACAGCGCGTTCTTTACGCTAATAAATTAACAATTATTGTTAATAATTTTACACTAACGTTAAAGGGGCAATAAATGTATACGTAATATGTTAATATCTGTTATATTTAAGAGATAAATATATGAGAAAGAAATTACACCTAATTTTTAGCGAACGAAGACTAAACTTTCTTCAATAGTATAGAACTTAAAATATTATAAGAACTATATCTTGTTAAACGTTAGTAAATCTTAGTATATGAATTAGAAAATATTTCCTACCCGATTTGCTAGCCTATACAAACTAGCCTATACTACATTGGATACAAAACATAAAGCATTTAATATAGTTATTGATAACGTAAGTTTATTGATATGATAATAATGAAATGTAAATATTTAAGGTTATTTACCAAATTAAAATTTGGTTCGAAACAAAAGATGAATTTCGCCAATATAATTTTCCTTATATTGGTTTAATTTGACAATGACTGATTGAAGCCCAAGTAAAATCAATTAATAATTTATACATGTGTATAAATTAAGTTAACGTGTCTGTTATTTGTCTGAATATAAGAAATAATATCGACGCGGTATCCGAAATAATCTTAAAGAGTGCTTAAAACATCTCAACACTTAAAATTGTAATAAGTCCGATAAGTACAAATAAAGCAAGTCTTCTAAAATACAAAACCGGGCTGAGAGAACGTCACACTAATTTGTAGCGCAAACCAATAACACGAGTTCTGATCCAACTCTTTACTCCAATAATGTGACCTTTAGTGCTCCGGTTTCGCTAAAGTTGAAGAAGTACTTACCATTGCAAGCGTTATTGTATTCCTCTTCTTTCGGCATGGAATAAGGACTTTTTTCTTCGATCGTCGGGTATGGAACGAACCGTTGCATCATCATCGAGGCCTGTGCTGGTGAGGGTGAGCGTTGCTTGCTGAGGTTCAACGGAGCATCAGGGTCTTGTGGAGGTGGGGAACGCGCACTCGCTGTCAACTGGGCTAGTTGTGCTGTCGCTGGCCATGAAGATGGCGGCACCACCTACAATATTACCCGTTAATTAGTCCAACCAATATGGTTAATGCTTAGTTTTATTTTGATTTAGTTCCATTTTTTTTTTATAGAAGCACGACAAAGTGACTGCACTAAGCCTGATGTTAAGCATAGTATAATCCAAAAACATCGGCAACCATCGTGAGACAGATTATCAATCGCCGGTCGCCGTTGTCATGCCGGCCATAATGACGAAAGTCGCCCGGTACTGGATATGCACAGGCTGATCCCGAAACACGACGCGCAGAAGCGAGTCACTATGACGGGCTTTTTCGCCATATGCATGGTGGTTGCGACCCAGTCGGGCTGTAAAACCCTAACACCCCGCTCTCGCCATTGCCTCGTTTGTTAATCAGCAGGGTGCACCACGTGCAGGTGAGGTTGGCTTGGGTGTCTCAAGTCTTGTCTCAAGATGTTATTTGACACCCCTTACACCCCAAAGTTATTAAAGTTAGTTTTATAAAGTTTCATGAAATTCTTACTATATTTAGGGGCTTAGCAACAGATTTTCAAGTCGAAGATATTATACAAGGAAACCATTTTTTATGACAACAAAACACGGGCACTAGTTAATTAGCAACATACTAGTATTATACCCTATATGTTTCATGGGATATTACCGATTTGCCGGATTGTGAATTTAAGCACCATATCAAGCTGGTTTTGGTCTCAAAAGGCTATTATAGAGTGGATCATTATATGAACGATAGTGATGTCTGGAATTGACTCATCTCTGTGCATCCTTTAAAAACGTTCCTGTCATGTATGTAATATATTCTAAATATACAGATCGATTTTCTTGCTGGTTCTTCTCGATTGTTCTGGGTTGTTTTCCGAACCGGTGGTCGTTTTGACTTTCATAAGTACCTTCTTAGGGCCTATATCGAATAAAGTGATTTTGATTTGATTATGCTAATTCCTATTACTATTATGAAGTTATTATTTGGGTTGTAATAGATAATCTAAACACAATTAAACAAAGATTGCTTCATCGACCGAGGGAATCAACAACAAAGGTTTTCTAACAACTGTTTTAAATAATGTTAAATCGATCGTGTTACGACGTCAGTTATCCAGAGTATTCCATCCTCGTTTATCGATAGGCATAGGTAAAGCGCGCCGCGGTGGCTCCGAGTAAAGTTCTATTAAGAACATCGTAGTCAATATCAGGTTACCCGATTAGGCCTCCCACGGCAGCGACTCAAGCCTAGGTTCGATCCCTCGGTAGGGAGCCCTTGAGTGCGTTGCTTGCGCGATACGGTGACACACAAATATACATCACCGCTACAACACTACACGATCACCCCCACACACGTGCACGCCTACACGCTTACACATGAAAGTGGAAGGGTTTACTTTTTTTCCCTTATCGAACTGAAAAACTCTCAATTTTCCGATAATAAATATATGGAGGAGTTGTTGAGGCGTGTATGCTTGGTACACATATACGTTTCAACAACTCATATATATATATGAATAGTTAGCTAGGTTAGCTAAGATAGGTCGCGATTTTGCATGCAACAGGCAACAGCCAAGCCGAGGTGTGCCGTGCACCCTTGAGCTGGTTGCCAAAATAAAGTCGGCTGAGTGCCTTAAGCGTTTGCCTTAGTAGTCCGGTGAAACTGTTAAGACCTTGCTGGGTCAATAGCGTAATCGTTTCGAAAAAAAATTCAGTTTCATGAGGTTTTAAAGGTAAAAATGTCCGAGTGAATTGTAAGAACAGCATTATAATTAGTAAATGTGACTAGTGTAAGTGTTTGAGTGAGTCTATTTGTTTCTTTTTATCAGTACGAATTCATTTTTTTCCTACGTAAACGGCATCTAATTTACTTTTATGATAACTATCCTTACTAATAATATAAATGCGAAGGTAACTCTGTTTGTCTGTCAGTCGTGCTTTTACGTCAAAACTACTGAACCGATTAAATTAAATTTTGTACACAGATAGCCCAAAGCCTGAGAAAGGGCAAGGTTACTTTTTAATGCGAAAAATGGTTGTAAGGAGTTGAAAGAGGGGAGGTAATGTTGTATGAAAGTATCGTCATTTTTAGAGCTAAAAGCTCTGAACTTATTTTTTAGGCTGTTGATTCGATACTAATAAAGTATTGGAAATTTGTAAAAGTTTTACCCCCAAGGGTATAAAATAACAATAAGAAATAGGGGATGAGAGTTTGTAAGGAAATATGTACGGTACCGCACCGATTTGAGAAATTCTTTCAGTGTTAAATTTGTTGAGGAAGGCTATAGGCTATATGTTATTAAGCTAAAACCAATAGGAGCGGAGCACCAAGGAAGAATGTTTCAAAATCAATTTTTTCCTTTACAGAGCTTCCGCTGCGTGTTATACCCAAAGTCATTATTCAACGCGGACTAAGTCGCGAGCAAAACCTAGTACATTATCAACAAAATATATTAAAAACTTATGGATATAAGTTATGTTACCGTTAAAATGAAGACTTAAATCTCAAAGCATATGAAATTAATTCTATAATTTAGAATGCGGTAGGTACAAAATTAATTTGGTAACCATGAGCAATCGTCAGTACATCAGATTTATTTAAATGTTGGCCAATATCCTCGCTTCATCTGTAAGCTTAATTGACAATATGTTTACACTAACATAACTGAATGGTGTAATTGATGTTAGGTAACTGTTCATACGTTAGAGATACTCTAAAACTATTTAAGTCTTCGGAGTTTTTGTGGCATGTCAGAATCCATGCTCCGTGGTAATCTTTTCGATACACTTCACTTGTGCACAATAACCAAGCTATGTTACGTAAAACACCACCAATATTACACAATATAGAGTAAAATAACACAAGATTATGATTATAATATAAAATTCATTACATGACATTCCAAGACCCAGCTAAAAACTCCATGTAAATCGTTTATTTGTTTATATGAAATAACGTGAAAAACTAATGACGGAATTCATTTGCAGATGTTTATTAAAAACTAGCTTCTCCCCGTCACTTTGTGCGCATGTGTGGTAAGAAATAGTTACTTTGAGTTGACGCTAACACGCAGCGGAAGCTTTAAAAAGGGAAAATAACCCCGATTTTGAAACATTTTTCGTTGTTTCTCCACTGCTATTGATCTTAGCGTGATGATATATAGCCCATAGCCTTCTTCGATAAATGAGTTATGTAACACCGAAAGATTTTTTGAAATCGGATTATTAGTTCCCGAGATTAGCGCGTTCAAGCAAACAAACTCTTCCGCTTTATAATATTAGTATAGATTCATAGCTTATAGTCCATCGTACATACATCGACATGAATCTTACTCTATTATGAAAATATACGATGTTAGCGCAACGAAAGTTGTTCCACGCTAATTATCTGCCTAAACCGGTATTATGTAAAGTTATTATAATTAGTAAAACGTGCACAACGAACGGTCCATCGTCCAGTTTTAAAGAATATTTCATACCACAGAATCGGTTTCGTGAGCTTTTGATGAAATCGTTACGTCAGGAGGTGATGATATACCGATGTGTTTGTATTCAGGCACCGCTCTCTTTTATTATCCGGTTGATGTTTGTTGTGCTCAAATAAGAATTAATATTGATATGTAATCAGACAGCCTAGGGAGCCCTGAACCATTCTGTATATGAATATTCTTTAATAGTCTTCGCTTTGACAATCGATCACCGTAATTTGTAGTTAATCTCGCTAAACGGTAGTGACTTCAACACCGTATCAATTGATGTAGTAAATTCAATTCTGCTAGGAACCATAGCTTTCGGGGATCTTCCGTAAACAATTTTCTATGAGAAATAAATGAGTTGTTATATTATAAAATTATCTAAATGCTGTTTTAACCGGTCTTAATATTTCACATAATTTTTAAAGTATCTGGGCGACCGAGCCCAGCTCGGTTTTTAAGAAAATATTTTTAAACTAAAATAAACTGTTAGATTTGCCTTCTAAAATTAACATCTTTTTACAAAACAAAAATATTAAAAAAAAATCTCTTCTACTGTCATTCTGATTCGAACTGTGGTTACACGGATTTTCGAAGCAACCAATATCTGAGCTATTTTTATTTTGACAGCGGTGACAAAAATTACCTTCGTATTCTAACTATATTTTTTCATTGCCTGAAATCTCAATTAAAAAAAGTTTTCTATTAATAAAATCTAGCTAGATCGATATATCGTCCCCGAAACTGCCTACATACTAAATTTCACGGAAATAGATGACTCCGTTTCCGAGATCTTGAATATATACACATATAAGAATATACAAGAATTGCTCATTTGAAGGTATTATTATATTAGATATCATTCATATTTTGTACATGTAAAATATGAAGTTCTTAAAAAACAACTAAAAACCTTCTGGGCGGCACAATTTGAACTTCGTTTTCGGTGTACATAAACAGAAAATCTTAAAAAAAAAATAAACATATTACATGAACAATTAAAATTGGATTCAGCTCATTACGAAATGTAACAAACCTAAATAACGTATCGATTGAATTATGTAGTGAATTAATTATCTTATGTAAATATTCAGAAAGGCAATAAACTAGATTTGAAAGTCCACCGATGATAGAATAAATAAAATATAATATTTGATCTAAGAGATGTTGTTCTAATGATTATAACAATAATTTTAAATTAGAGACGCATAATTCTTAACAAAGATCTTAAATGGTGATAAGAGATGCAACTTAAAAGATTACTTGTTATCTATTACACGGTGATATAACTTATTCAATGAATTTAAATAGTTAAGGGTTTTTAAGTAGCTACTCCGTAAACACGAATTTTAACGATGTTCTTTATTTATTTCTTAGCTACGAATGACAAATAATTGGTATTCAGGCCTCCTCTTGTACACTCAATACACACCTGTATACAAGTATTACGAATAAATTTGAGATGTTAATTAGAACATAGGTTATTATTTAATTTATAATTAGATGTAAAGTATTAGGTTACTGTTAATAAAATCATATTTATGAAATCATGTTTGATTATTGTAACTGAATTTTTTCATGCGTTCAATTTTTTTTTGTGTTAATTATCATGTAATGTAATATGGCTTTTAGTATTATAATGCTTTATGTAAATATTATTTGGAATGAACGCCATAAGGATAATCAAAATAAATGATGACGACATATGGAACGATCGTTGATTAAAAAATTACATTCTTTTATTGTTACAGGTTTTAGCGTTAGAGTATAACTTGAACTAAAAGTAAATAGAGCCTAAAATATTAATATGCCAGACCTAAAGAGACAGGTTTTTTAATTATAGCTGCTGGAAAAACACTTATAGTGATAGATTTTTTTTATATCCATATAAGGCAGACGAACAGGCGGGACACCTGAGGTTAAGTGATCACCGCCGTCCATAGACCAGCAACACTAGGGGAGTCGCAGGTGTGTTGCCAACCTGTATTTAGGAGGAATGGGGAAGGGAATGATAAGAAGGAGAGGAAACGAAAAAGGGGAGGTGGGACTCCGGAGCTCTTACTGACTGAACGAAACACAACAATACAAGCACTGTTAAGTCACGTTGGTTTTCTGTGAGAAGGTGGTACTACCCCGGACGAGCCAACCTAATCATTCTAAAACCAATAATAGTATCAGAGTGGTTCTACCACCTACAAAATTTTCAACTTAAGGATTTAATCACGGAAGCATTAGGAAGAATCATACAATCATGCTCTAGTTTCTAGGAATCCTCGACAGGATGTCTAAGAATGCTTACTTTTTTGAGCCATTTCAATCTACTTTTGTATTGAGGTTTTATTTCCGATGCCGTAAACTTACATTAGGAGGTGCAGGAGGCTGTGGTCTCATCTGTTCTAAGAGTGGAAGTAGAGCGAGCGGAGGACCCGGGTATAAGCCGTGCTGTCCACGCCTCACAAGCTCTTGACGCCTGAGTTGCTCTTGCTGCAGTCTCTGTAGCTCCAGCTCTGCCGATACATTGCCTATGCTCTGAAAAGATAGAAAAAATACACTTTTCCCTATGAAGAAAATTTTGAATACCATAATATTTGACATTCATTTTACAAAAGGGCTAAGCACGAAAAGTACCTTCTGGTAACTTAAAAATAGTGTTAAGATTATGTGGGTTAAGTTGAAATGGAAAAAAATTAAAGACATCTCAATCGCGAAAAACAAAAAAAAAACAAGGTAATTTAACAAAAACAAGATTGCGTAAAATCAGCTAGTATACCTATACTAGATTTCTCATAATTGCAACAAAGATGTATCTACTGTCAGAAGCTTGTTAATGCTGTGAAATCATATAATTAAAATTCTTACAAACACTCGGTGTAACCTAGATTTCTAGAATAATCTCACTAAAGAGCCACACGTTAAATGTGACAGTTAATATTATTATTCAACCGATTTTTACCAACTTGCGTCATTGTGACGTAGGTTTCATTATAGTGTTTTCCGAATATCTCCCCTATACTTTACTTTTCAATTCTGATGCTCCTTAAGTTAACAGCATAAGGGCGTTATTTCGTTAACTCGTTGCAAGGAGAATTCCTATTTTGATATCGGCGCCGGCCGTATAAAATATGCCGCGGCATGTCCGGCCATCTCTGATCTTTTTGTCTTCACGTGTTTCATTGTTTTTTATATATGTCTTTACCTAATCCACTGTTACAACTAAATCATTGAGATTTTATATATCACCGTCGCTGACAATAGATTTGTTAGTATTAGACGATACATGTAACGCAATTTATCAAATCAACGGGAATTAAACAAAGCTGCTTTGTATCACAATCTTCAACAATATTTATTGTCTTCAAAGGAACCAGGTCTATATTTATTTTAAATACGATTTCAAAATATTTCATTTCTCTTATGAAGTTTGTTAATCTAACACAAATATATATAGTGTACAGAATTTATTTTGTTACCTATTTTCAGTTAAATTTATTTTAAACATAAATATTATTCTTACCCGAATAATTTCGGATAACCTTGTATTTTGGCATAGAATAATTTGTAGGAACTCTTTTCTCTTTGTTTATGATTACCTATTAACCCTTTTATTGCAATAAACACCACGCTTTAGGACAAATATAAAAACACTGTAAAAAGAAACTTAATCTAGTTCGTAATGTCATGAGCTGGAAATCTAAAAGTCATAATATATATAATCCATATAGAAACATTTAATATTTACCAAAAAATTCTTCAGAACTTAAGTTATTCGTAATATAGTATAAAACAAATTTGTCAAGTCATTTGAAGTCACTCCTCCATTGGTTTACTGTGAACGGACTATACACGATATAAACTCTAGATATAGAACAATTCATAGCATCCAATTAAATAATTTAGTATTCAGAATCAAAATACAGTGGAGATGATTTAACAAGAATTCGAGATAACAATTTCAAGAATGTACTTACCAAAAGTAACGGCAATGAAACCTGTGGCGTAAATATCGTTTTATATCAAGATAGGGCTTACGTTTAATATATTATAATAACAACATATTTATCATGTCGACCACATTCCTATCTCATATTTATTAGTTTTAAATTCAACTGCGATCGCGGAACAATAAATCGTCCGGACACAGCTGGTGTCCGCTAGGTACCAAAAATCGAAATTTTTACATCATCCCGTAACATTAATAATGCTATCAAACGGCACTTGAAATGCCAAAACGACGGTCAAACGTAAAACATAAGCACCAATTGCTAGGTTATATCCGCAAGGCTATTAAATAAAAGTCTCTTTTGCATTAGATAAATTACATACGTTATTCGGTAGCATCTGTCCCTTACCGATTACGATCGTACATTATACTCAGTTTGTTGTTTTTAATAAAAAAGTTTAATCCGTTTTCGTTATGACGGTGATTTGTCAGGGAAAAAGTTATCCCGTACTCCGGTAGCGAAGTCCCTGTCGAGGCATCCATAACTCTTAACGATTTTGCATACGATTTCATCACGCTTATTTATGCCATCATGTTTTTATTTATATTCCTTGTTGACCGTCGGAATGTTTGCAAAATTACATCATATTCTCTTTACCTTATTGGTATTAGTGTATGAGTGGTCGAAATTTGACTGTAATTAAGCGGGAGATATAGGTAGTCCTATAGCTTGCATCACAGATGACCTCAAAATGCTCGTGACGTATTACACTTACGCCAGACTAGTTAGGCTTAGTTTTTTTTCTCGAACTGACTACGCTATTGACATCGCAAGGTCTTAACAGCTTCACCGGACTACTCTTGGCGTAGTATATCGGCCTACGTATATATAATATTGATATTTTGTGTTGAGTTTGTGTAGCCCACCATATTTTTGATTAATTAATAAATTGTTTAAAAATACATATAATTATTTTTAGAAGCGCCAATGCACGTGGAAACCAGACTAATTTTTAATAATTTACAAATTTTAAAACTGAAATAATTCAGATAGGGATTGCTTTGAAAACTAAGAAATACAGGCTTTGTTTATAGTTTTCACTTCCTTCGGCAGTCCTTATGACTGATCCGAAGAAAGACAAAAATGGGTTGACAAACATAAGAGAAAAGAATATTGAATAATTTTAAGAATTTTATCTTCGATAGCGAAATTGTCTCATTTTTAAATATAAATTGTAATACATTGGATATATGTTTGTAAATCGGTTTATTCCTTTTTTTTCTCGAACTGACTACGCTATTGACCTAGCAAGGTCTTAACAGCTTCACCGGACTACTAAGGCGAGTGCTTGCGGACCTCAGCCGATTCTATTTGGACAACTAGCTCAACGGTGCAGGGCACACCCCGACTTGGGTTACTTCCTGATACGTGCAATTCACGATCTATCTGAGCTGACCTAAGCTAACTATTCATACATATATGAGTTGTTGGAGCATATATGTCTACCAAGCATACATACCTCAATAACTCTTATATATATTTCGTATCGGATAATTTTCCAAACTATTTCAGTTCGATAAGGGTTTATTTCATTTTTATTAAAACTTTATAGGTTATGCTTGACTAAAATGTCGACTGATATTACGCTACAAGTTAGCTGAAAATAACAGAGTATTAATCTAGAAATAACTGTTCAAAAGTGCTACGACCGGTACATAGTTTTAGGTGCTTAGACATATACATTCAATTTGAGAGCCATAGCTGACAATAAAAAATGCCCTATCTCTAGATGCAGCAATTACATTTAATAGTTTAATCAAAGCTTCCTTTATATGTAATCGAAGCGTTAAATCTACTATATGAAGTCCCTATACTGATTATTTCATTTGATTATGTTTTACAACCGATAATTAAGTTGTCTATTTTAAAAAGTATTTCAATCTCTTTTTAATTGATAATTTTGTCACTAAAATTCAATAATAACATTATTTATAACATAACTAGCTTTAGCTCGCGGTTTCGCTTGTCCTAATGTAGATTTGATCTATCTCTGATATTTTTGTTCCAGATGCAGTTTTCTTCGACAAGTGTATGCAAGATTTCAATGACCGGTTGGGTATTTAAAAATACGTAATCAACGAATTCACTTTCCCATTAGTTAACGCTAACTGATACACACGGCTTCATGTGTGACGTTTATTAGTGTGACAAAACTTTAAATACAGAAGAGAAAAACATAAGCACCACACCGCTTACCTCACGTCTCACGGCAAGAAAACATCTAAGCAAGAATACGTAGGTTATTCATATTAACGTGATAATTTTGAACAAGGTCCAAGAGGTTTTAGGCTTTTTTTTTCTCGAACTGACTACGCTATTGACCTAGCAAGGTCTTAACAGGTTCACCGGACTACAAAGGTTTTGGGCGTTTTAGGAGTATTAAAGTACCTTCATTTAGAAGAAAGTACTGTTTCTTGGGATATAAAAAAGTGGCTAAGAAATAAAAGTAAATAAATGTAATTGAATTTTTACGAGTTAATTAGAAAATCGACGTGAAGTAATAGTGCTTGCATTGTTGCGTTTCGTTCGGTCAGTGAGAACGCCGGAGGCCCACCACCCGTCATCCCTCCCACTTCCTTTCTTTCCCTTCTCCTCCTCTTCACCCATATAAAGGTTGACAACGCACTTGCAACTCACCTCGTGTTGTTAGTGTCTATGAACGGTGGTGATCACTTAACATCGGGTGACTTACATGCTCGTCTATCTCCTATGATATAAAAAAAAAAATCATTATATTTATGTACATAATTTCGAGTTATGGATGTTATTAACACAGAACAATTAACTAAATTATACTCGAACGATTCGTATAATTAAATATAACCTCTTGTTAAATATTATCCTCCAGTTCGTATATAGCTGTTACAATATCATCACCTTGTAATGTCTTGCTCCGTACCGTACCATTAACAATTCAATAAGACCCTAATGAAGAGTCGATAAAATGTATAGCACGTTACTCGTCACGAAGGTGGAGCGATTAATTGAACGTTTTCTTTTTGGGGCTTTTGGTTTACGATCTCTGAGATTTACCGTCCGTCGGTGCCCGTTGATTTGTGCACACATTTATACGAGTATTCTTTGTATTTAAGTGTGCAATATATTGTCAGGAACGAATGCTCTTACGCGTGTGTCGTTAAGATCGTCCGAGTAAACTTCCACGATTAACATTCAGAGTCATTAATGGACGTTTTTGATTGTGTAAATCAAATGTGACTTTTTTTAATTTCTCGTTACTCGAGTAAGAGAGTGCTCTGCGTTATTCTGATCCAGGTCATTAATTATTTTTATAGTGACCATCTTGTAATTTCGGTTACATCACATATTAAATTTTTATCCTTAAGATAACTGTTATGTATTAAAATTTTACTGGTAATGCTTGATTATTAAGTTATAAATTAACGTTTTTGTTAACATTTTTTTAAATTTCGTAATCCATACAAAATATATGGACGAAATTTATAGATATACTAGCCTCTGCCTGCGACTTCGTTCGCGTGGAATAGATATAACACGCAGCAATTCTCAAAAGGAAAAACATCCCGCTTTTGAAACATTTTTCATGTATGCTCCGCTTCTCTTGATCTTAGCGTGATAGTATAGATAATTTCGTTTCCACTTTATAAGTTTTAAATAGATTTTTTGACGGGAGCTTAGTCTGTCACGTAATGGACTTTATATTTTTAATCATAACGTTGTGTTATACCACAGTATATATATACAAGACAGTATATAAACTACCCATAAACGCTCGTATCGGCATCCTCACACATGCGCTTCGACGAGACCCCTAAGCGGTTCTTGCGGTGCTTCCCATAGAATACATTGTAAAACCTTTCATCAATGCGCATGTTTGTGTGACCGCGCAGTTTTCGAGCATTTGTAGATAGTTTCCGTACTGTCTCTCATATTTATACTGTGGTTTTACGGTAAATATCTCACATAATATAGTTAAGTTATTATGCACAAGTAAAGTAGATGGGAAATAATACAATGGAACATGAATTCTGAGATGCCACAAAAACTCCACGAAGAGTTCTATAAATAGAGCCACCATTTTGTTAGAACATAAAAATGATCACAAGACACTCGTAATATTATTATCTATTCGACAATGGCAGTGATAATCTAAGAGATTAGTTGCCAAAAAAACAAGTTATGTCATGAAAATATACTCTAATATCTAGTAAGTCCTTTGTTCTTAGGTTCTTAACAATCTGTTTGTATAGCTCCCAGCTTTGTTCCGGAAGCTGAATTTGAGTGAATTCGTTTTTTCATCACGATATCGTTCTGTAAGTTTATTTGTTTGTATGCGTTAACTACGACTTAACTACTCAACCAATCATCATGACTTTTTTCATACACGTTTTCAGGAGTATAGAAAAAAGTATCGTTTGCGTGGTCTCGGTGAATTATATATTAGTGTAAACGAAGTTCAAAGCAAGTGAGTTAATTCGTTCACAAATACTAAAAATAAGCCAGTTTAGTATATGGTTGTTTTTGTTTATCAACAGTTTTTTGATATCATACATCTATAGGCGCGGGTAAACCTGATTGTTGCCGTGGCAAGTGTGTGAGACGTGGTGACGCGATGTCATGCGCAAGCGTCTGTGCGAAATCTATCTTGCCGCACTGAGCTCGCATACCTATAGTGTAGATCGAGAATTTGAGATTCCTTCGATTCGAATAATTTCGATGTTTCACATCTGCCAGGCGTCCCGTAAATGGCTCAATTTTTTTTCTCGTTATTAACGAGGTTTCTTATAATCAAGTTTTTTTTTAATAGTTCTACTTCTTTATCATCTAAATCGAAGTCTTTCTATTTTTTTTTATAGGATTTATTCGTCAAATTTTACGCTAGTTATATTTACCAATCTACACTATTTGCCATAAAAGCTGAATAATAATGTCAGTTTAAAAAGTAATGAATTTATACGACTGGACAGCCATTAGTGTAATAGAAAATTGAAAAGAACTAGGCAATAACAAAGCTTTAACATAATCGAACGAAGTTCATCTTCTCTGACACGTAAGAGTCCTGACAATAAGCAATTAATCTGTCAATGTGATCACGCAAATCGTACCAATAATAATAAAATATACACAAGTATATCCCATTTTCCCTGCGGGATACCGCCCGTATGTTCGTTACGAACTTGCAATCACTATTCGATACTACCATGAATTCTCAAAAGTTAACTTTGACCTTACGTTAAGTGAAAAGTAAGTTACATACTTTCACGACATTTACTAATTTAAATCGGTAACAACTATCGTGAGGAAATCTTAACCTCAGAAAATTAGTACTAATGTATGTGAGAAAACATGGAAATGTGGATCTCTCAGTTTGAAATTGCTATTACGACGTGGGCTGCCGTGGTGATTGAGGTCACACCTTCCTTCGGGAAGAGGACTGTGGCTCTGCATTGGGTCTTTCAGATCCGTACTTTCAAACGGTTTTGAAATTCATCATATCATGTAATTTCATGTTATTTTAAGATAGTAATAGTATAGTGGTGACGTCGCTATATCTTGTTACTGTTTAAAGTACCATAGAAACAATCACAGTTGTATTTACATGAAAATGAAACGGTATGGTAAAGACTACAAACATATTCAAAACTTTGCCAAATCTTTGCCGCATCGACACAAATAAATAAGAAACTCCGCTGCGCTTTTTTTTTTCGGTTTGACTACGCTATTGACCTAGCAAGATCTCAACAGCTTCACCGGACTACTAAGGTGAGCGCTTGCGACACTCAGCCGATTGAAATCCGCTACCCTGAACAAATACTAACTAATGCTTCCTGTTTCATACTAGTAAAAATGTTTTTTTTGGTTTCATGAGAACTCTTTATTTTATTTGATTTCATTGTAGGCTCTCTTTTTAT
The DNA here is from genome assembly GCA_014332785.1 of Antheraea mylitta. Taxonomy (NCBI): domain Eukaryota; kingdom Metazoa; phylum Arthropoda; class Insecta; order Lepidoptera; family Saturniidae; genus Antheraea; species Antheraea mylitta. Next base: position 335,660 of record JACEII010000016.1, read on the forward strand.
TGTAAATTTATTACCAGTGAACTAGATGGCGCCACTAACAATGTTTTCTTAAGTTGAACTTTTTTTATTTGATGACATTTCTTGAATACAGTATGTATTCAATCCTATTGGAATTTTGTAATTAATTTCAAACTTTCGGATGAGCTAGAGACTTGAATTTTCCAACATAGCTTGCGATTGCATGATAATGTGAAAAAAAGTGGAAAAATAACGGAATAATTAATTTAATTATAAAACGAACAAAAAAGCGGAAAATAAAATGCAAATTTGTAATTTTTTATGTTATATTATTTTGTTAAAACTTTTGCCTAGTAAATTTTTTACAGCCATTTTTAAATATAGTTGAAATCGAAAAACGTGTGGCGTATATATCAAATAATGGATTACTTGATACTTTAATTAATATTAATTTTATTTTTACCCTAATTACATTTGTTAATTATGTATTATATAGGCCCCTGATTTTAGTCTCAATTTTTTAAATTTAGTTTCCAACTTAAGTAGTATCAGTGTACTACGTATATTTTCGTTTTTAACCTGATATATCATTTACAAATTATTTTAACACTCCTAAATATATATAAAGTATTGTATAAAATATCCCTTTTTTCTACTATCATTACGACACCCAAATAATAACGCAAACATGAACGTCTCGCCGAACACATGGTAACGACCCCATGGATTCAATGCGGTGCAATGATTCGCAATTTTTAATCGCCGATGCACCGACGATATCTAATGTCGGCGGTGATTATGCGTTTTGGCATTGCATTTAATGGAAAAGGTTTTACTGTTCGCTTTGCTTTAGAATGACGAGCGTCGATTGTTTCGATCTGTTTTGTTTGTAATAAGCCGATAGGTATTTTTTGAGGAGATCTTAGACTTTTATGTAGTGCATTTTATATTTGATTCATAATCATGTGTTATTCGACTCTAGATTTTATAAATTTGGTGGTATTTTATGTAATATAGTTAGTTTATTTTGCATAAGTGAAGTCAATGGACAATAATACCACGGAGCATTCTGAGATGCCACAAAAACTCCCTGGAAGGTTCTAACAAAGGATCTTGTTAGAATATTATTGAAACAATCACACGACGCTTGCAATATTATTGTACTATAACGTCCATTGATAGAAAACATTGACACTGGCAAGTGTTTCTGCGGAGCCAAAAATACTTTTGGGGTGTAAGGGGTGTCGAATAACATCTTAAGACTTGAAACACCCAAGCCAACCTCACCTGCACGTGGTGCACCCTGCTGATCAACGATCAAGGCAATGGCGATAGCGGGGTGGTAGGGTTTTACAGCCCGACTGGGTCGCAAACACCATGAATATGGCGAAAAATCCCGTCATAGTGGCTCGCTTCTGCGCGTCGCGTTTCGGGATCTGCCTGTGCATATCCAGTACCAGGTGACTTTCGTCATTATGGCCGGCATGACAGCGGCGACCGGCGATGGATAATCTGTCTCTCGGTGGTTGCCGATGTTTTTGGATTGTACTATGCTCACCATCAGGCATAGTGAAGTCACTTTGTTGTGCTCCAATAAAAAAAAAAAATAAACAAGAAAAAGAAGAAGAACAAGCCGATACCGCGTCTTTGTCTAGTGTAAGCAGTTTTTTGTTTCTGGTAAACGATGTTTTGATTTGCATTCGTTGTTATTCCTTTGGTTTTTTTATTGTTTTTACCTAATCCCTATGGAAAACCGTAATACAAAAGAATTGTGAAACGTTTTCAAAGTTGATTTAAGTTTATCTAGGTGCGAAAAAGGGGTTTACGGAAAATTTTAATTTGATAATTTTAGGAGTTAATACTGTTTGCAAAAAAAAAGATGGCGCTTTAATTCTAAATAGTTTTCTGACGCTTCGTGCTGCAAGCGTTTACTTTATTTTTAATCACCTTTCGTATGGTCAGTTCTACGTATCTACCTTCCGTACTCATGAAGCAAATAAGCGCTTTATTATGTTCCCAATCATACTTCAAACGCTTTACACAAAGACACCTTATTAGTCTAAAAACTATACAAAATTACAGATACCTCTAACATGAGACATTTCTCTTAGAGTGCCTTAAATGTTTTTTTTCCCAGTGAATTCAATTAAGTTTTAATAACACAGTACCACGAAATTCTCTATACATGAATGTGTAAATTAAGAGCGAGTACTGAATATGTAGGACTTATATAGTTGCATCATGCGTATACCTACTAACATAACGAAAAATCTTACGTAAACACTCCTATACGATATCTAAACAAATCAATTAAACCCGGTACGCGTCAGACAGCGATGACAAGATGAAAAGCTGCCGAGTTCCATTCTCAGTTCGGGTCAAGAGTCTCTTTACGATCACCCTTTAATATTCATAACAAAAACAACGTTTCATATAACGTTAGAAGTATCCGCACGTCAGTTGTCAAACTCCGGATGTTCTAAAACAGTTGTTATTAAAAAGGCATAGCCCGGTATCAAAAAGCGTACCGTGCCGCGGCCGTCTGATGTGGCCGTGGTAGCTACCGTAATGATTTACAGTCGCCGTTTGATATGCACCGGAAAGTTGTAAAATTATTTAAGAAAAAATCCCTTTCACCTGAAAATGGGTCCGCTTTGTTATTCACACGATTTAGCTATTTATATTCGACGGTGAACTTCTACTTGATGCGACAATATTGTAAGTTTAAATGTTGGTCTGAGTACAGTCGGCACAAAAATCGATTTAAATAAATAACTATTACTACGTATAGATATTACAAATCAAAGTCCTTTGCCACGTCTATATGTTCATGATTAACTCGGAAAATACTACACGGACTTTCATGCGGTTTACGCTAGTAGATAAAATGATTCACGACGAAGGTTTATGTATAAAATTTGTCGAGATTTTCTTTTATTATCAGGGCAGGACAACGTCTGCCGGTCCCGCTAGTTGTTTATAAAATGTGTTTTACAAAACGCCTTATTCTCCAATGCAAAATTAGCAATGTATCCCGAATGAATTTTTGTGTAACAGATAAGTATCAAATGAGTATAATGTTCTTTGACAAAAGCTGCGTCTTGTAAAATTCGGGATACATGTTTTTGTATGTCGCATGTCGCTAGCCTCTATTATTTTCCTTATAGGAGAAAGAAAAATATTTATTGCTATAGAGATAAAATGTACAAACAAAACTGTGAAGTACAAAAAATAGATTTAAGACAAAGACCTGGCGTTAATTACAAAACGGCGCTGGTTTAGCTAGACTTCAAATTTTTTCGGCAAGCAGTATACAAAACTCATTGCGCGCTCAAGTCTTAAGCATAAAAAGAACTTTAGACATATGTGTACAAATGATAAAAAACTGCAATAAGTTTTCGTGTAGTACTAAAAAAAACACATATTTTTTTTAAATGATTCGGCAAAATGCCTGCTGTGTACCTGATGGAAATTAAAGTATAGTCCATAAATAACGGTGACCGTCAGTGTTAAATAGCAACGGCAGTCATCGCTATCATGCCGACCTGCAAAAATGCTTCTCCACGCCTCGTTTAAAGGACTCCATGTCATAAGAAAGAAACATACTGGCTGGAAAACCTATAAATAACTTGTAACATAACAATAAATAGATTATATTTGAAGGTCAAGCTGTTCCATCTATTTCATTTTATTCGAGTGACTTTGTTTCGTTTTGTTGGTAAATATTGTACTATCTAAAAAGAACAGTGACCAGTTACAGATCTACAATCTATAGCTAAGCGTACCTTTTATGATTTATTTATAGTTATAACTGTACATATAATTATAAGTAGGTATATTTACTTATACTTATCGTATTATTATCTCTCTAAATGGCTATTAGCTTGCCCAGTATTTAACTAGCCGAAAAAGAATAACTGTGATGAATTTCCAAGTGTATGGTATATAGCCTAAGCGTTTTACTGTTGCAATCGTTACACCTATATGTGTGGTGATCGCAATACAGTGGAAGGCAATAATTGTTATCTTTTACCACGTGGCCTTTTTTCCAGCGGAAAATTTCAAAGAGAATCTGAATAACTTGGTTACGTAGGGTTGTCAGCTGTTTCATAAACACCTAAACATTCCGTTTCCAGAGCTCCATAAGAGTTTTTTGCAAAACATTTTTTTTTTCTGACAGAATTATTTATCTCACAACCTTTTTAAATTTGTCGTTTAATGTTGTGTTCTAAATATAAAAATGATTTTACAAATATATTAAAAAATCTACGAACCCTAATATTTAAATTTACGCTATTTATGATATTCCATAACAAATGAATTATCATTCAAGGCTTTAGACATCGCATATCAACACATTAACCCAAAAATATCGCAAACGGTCAATGAAATTCCGTCCCACCGAATACAGAAACTCAACGAGCACACTCAAAGAAAATTTATAAACAAAAATACATCCCCTAAATCTAAGAATTAACCACTCTCGTGTAAAGAATAGGGCAACCGTAAAAGCGTAAAATATGAAGATAAACAAAAGAGGTCTCATAAGCCGAAACACCCAGGAATTCAAATAGTTCACTGCGAAATACTAGTTGCGATAAAATCACAGATCACTCACTAATAGATGTGAACATTCTGTCAGTTTTTTTTACTTTATTTTTGGCAATCAATCTCCCAGATTATTGCTGTCATTGTCACGTAGTGTATAATATTACAATCTTCATATGATCATTTCAATATTAAGCGTCGTGTGAATCAATATTCTAACAAGATGGTGGATCCCTTGTTAGAACCTTCCAGGGAGTTTTAGTGGCATCTCAGAATTTAATGCTCCGTAGTATTATTTTCTATTCACTTCACTTATGTACAATAAACTAACTATATTACGTAAAACACCACCAAATTTACAAAATATCGAAACAAATAACACAAGATTATGAATAAAATAAAATCCACTACATGACAGACTAAAATCCCGCGAAAAACTACATTGTGACAGTTCTAATTATGTACGTAAGAAGGTTCTAATGTGTTTATGTATTTATAACTAAGATTTTAAGCTAAATCGTCACTAGTTGTTGTTATATTCTATTTTAGTGTTAATAATTTAATGCAGACG
>JACEII010000016.1:345736-369151 GCA_014332785.1 Antheraea mylitta
TAACACTGTATTGTTATGTTGAATGATTTCATTTTTACTGAAAGTATATAAGAGACAGCTCTGTTTGTTCAGAGTAACATAACCGCTAGAGCAGAAAGTTCTATTAAATTTCTGCTAATTATAATCTTCCTGTTAATTATAATTATTTCAACTGTTTAACGTACGAGCTGATCTTTATAATCTGTGGTGCAACCAAAAGAGAAGTCCAACGGACCGCTACAAGTCCCGGGAGGCTACACAAACGCCCGCCCCTCCCCAACCTCTCGACCTCCACTCCCGCCTATCTTACCTCTCTCGTTCTTGCCTATGCCCGGATGCTCGTCCCACTTCAACTTTCCTTTTATTTCTTGCCTACTCTTATGTTTATTTTTGTTTTCCGTTACCCGGCGGAAATAATGACGATGTTTTATTGTGGACATTCCATCTAATTATTCAAAATCAAAATTAAAATACTTTATTCGATTTAGACCCTGAGAAGGTACTTATGAACACCAATACTATCATTGGTTGGGAAAAGAACTTGAATGTCGAAAAGAACCAGCAACAAACTCGAACTGGTTTATCTTTTTATTATAAATAATATTCATTGCATAGATATTATATATGTTTGACCTTCACTTTTATCGATTTGGGTGATTAAGTAGTTAGGCTGAAGGGAAGAAACATAGGTTATTTCTCATCCAGAGAAAAAAGGTCCTGTTCCCGTAGGACATATCAAATTTACATTAGCACTAGCAAAGTCTTAGGTAAAAGCTAGTCTGATAAATTTTATTATGTAAAATTATAAACTTTATAAAAATTTAAAGTTTACAAAATGTTGCCTTATCCATACTATTTCAACGTTTTCCCAAGATGACCTTTTGTGGGCGATAGAACTGGAGTAGTGGCGTCATTATTCTGCCCTGCATTCAATTCTATAATTTACCACGTTTCAAAACAAATCCAGAACGAGCAGTACATAGAGGTATAATGAAAACAAATAGCTTACAAAATACACGTTCAGTTTAATTAAAAGTTCGCATTCAACGCTTGAGTGTTACGATGTTAGTTCGTACGATTGTTTGTTTTTATAGAGACCAGGGGCGTCTTTTAAACTTTATATCTTTAATAGGTAAACAGATTCACTTTTTAATGTTTAACTATTTTAGTATACACAGCGTGTATCGTAGTTTGTACAGTTATTTTAAAGTGTACTTGTCGAACATTTAATTGTTTAAAATAAGTCAGAATGTATACTATTAATTATATGATCTTTAAACTAGTAAGGTCAAATCTTCTTGTCAAAACAAAGAGGTACACAGATACAGGTCGGTTAATTAAAGTTAGCTCGTTTAGAGTAATCACACTAATTGATTTCTATGATAAAATTATATTTATAGGTTGTAGAGCTACACTGAAGCTGTAATTGGTTGCAGCATGAATGGGTCGGCTCGTCCAGGGTACTACCACCCTCTTACAGAAAACCGATGTGAAGTAACAATGCTTACATTATTGCGTTTTGTTTGGTCAGTGCGAGCGCCGGAGACCCACCTCCTTTTCCCTTCCTTCCCTCCCCTTCCCAACCAACACAGACTGACAACGCATTTGCGATTCCTCTGGTATTTCTGGTGTCTATGGACGACGGTGATCACTTAACATCAGGTGACCCACCTGTTCGTTTGCCTCTTAATAAAAAAAACACCAGCACACCAAAAAAGTGATTTGTTCATTTGAAGCCGTGACATGTATTTCAATCCGCTGAATCTGAATCCAAAGTATATTTGGATTATAAACCGCTTTAAATATAATTAAAAAATTGCGATAACATTAATGAATCTTAATTACCAACTCGACAATGGCTGTAACAATTGGTTGGATTGGTTGCCAAAAATAAAAGTAAATAAACACATCTAGTGTGATTAAGATTTAATACAGCCGTATTAAATACCTAACTAGTAGTAATGTGTATGTTGGGTAAACCATAAAAGGTTTTTCGTCTTAGTAGCGTAAGACGCATTACTTTGTCCCCGTTTGGCTGAAATAGTTCTGATTCCACAAAAGTGCGAAACCTCGCCGCGTCAAGAGAAAAGATTAATAAAGCTTAGCGGACTCGACACCTGTCCTTTGTACTTAATGGACGGTACCGTAATCCCTTTGCCAGCGGTCACCGGGGAAAATGGGCTTATGGTTAATATTTATTTCTCTTAAGCAATATTTTGTTTAGTTGTTCAATTTTCATTTATATATTTAATTACAATTGTGGTTATGCAACAGTCAACAGTCCGATGAATAACATAATAATAAGAGGGAACATACAAGATTGAAAACCTACAACGCTTTGTCAATACAACTCACACTATTAATAACATTGAAAAATTAAATTATACAACATTAAACATTAAAAAAGAACAAAATATAGAATTAGAATAAATGAAAAAGTGAAAATATATCCATCTGTAAACATTAAAATTAATCTATGAAAAAGAAAACAAAATGGCGGATATAATCAAGAATATTGAAATTCAATTTACTAAACGTTGATAAAATAGTCATGAATAAAAAAGTGTTTACTGTCTTTTGAATTTTTATTATTTTATGTCATAGTAGGCAAACGAACAGATGGGTCACCTGATGTTAAGTAATCGCTACCGTCCATAGATACTAGCAACACCAGAGGGGTCGCAAAAGCGTTGCCAACCGTGTAGGTGGGAAAGGGGTAGATGGGTCTCCGGCGCTCTTACTGACCAAACGAAACGCAACAATGTTACTTCACGTTCGTATTTCTGTGGGTCGGGTGTTAGTACCCCAGGCGAGTCGACCAATGCCAAACCAAACCAATCATAAATTCAGCGTGGTTCTACAGCCACGAAATTTAAAAGCTCGATGGTCAAATATGTCTAATGTGAGATGTGCTTGGATGCGAACTTATTGTACAAACGAGTCAGATTACATTGGAATGTACATCTCTCCTGTTGCCTTTAATTAAGAGATATAAGCTATCTACCTCTAGTATTGTAGTATCAAACAATTTTTTGGTGCCACCAACCACGAGTATCCCAGTTACTATTAATTCAAAATTTCTTAGCTTTTCAACACCTTTTAAGTTCAATTGTCAATAATTATCCTTTTGTTGCTATTTTTTATATTTTAATTGAGACATTTTTTCATTAACTTTGTCTATTATTCGATTACACATTTTATTTTTGCGACGGTAGTATGATGCCGGCCTGTATAGTTACATTCATTTTAATGAAACCGTCACTGACAAATAGCTGACATTATAACAATAAACCTATAACTTATAGAAAAAATAGGGTTCCGCACAAAAATATACGCTATGTAAATAACTAAAGAAATATTCGGTATCTAGTACACCACGCGCCCCATACGTACTGATTTTTTTTTTGTTAAATTCCACGCGGATATTATAATCCGGTGGTAACAGTGGAATAAAATTTCTAAATGCAAATTCTTTGATATTCACAAAAATGGAGATACTTCAATAATGAAATGAGATATTGCCACTTTTGTTTCTATATGATCCAATGAAAATCTTAACAAAAGAGATATAAAAAAAAAAAAAAAACAAGCTGAGTTCGGTAATGTAGACTCTCCAACAATTTCCAACATCGCAGAGGCATATCTTGAGTGTTGCTCGGATGCATCGTTACCCGACTACCGGCTCGTTACACGGACAAAACTTGCCTTTTTACCCGGATAGTCGCTTATTACCCTAGCCGGTCGGTTAAGTCGAGTCTCCTCCAATTATTCCTCTGCCTTCCTTCCTACTCCTTCAAGCACAAACTGTTCGGAAATGTTACTTTTAATTTTTCCAACGATCTGCTCTTCGTATGTATTAGACATTATTGCATATAATAATTAGTATTCAGTCATTCAGTATGACATCTAACATTTTAGACCCTGTATGTGTCGTAAAAATACAGGATAGACGTACAAATTATACAGGGAAATATTTTTATTACTCAATCACTTTTAAATAAGTAGTATAGATTGTGTTATGATGGCCACGTCGCCTAAGTGAACCTGATACAACGAGAAAGAAAGCAAGAAGGGCGTACGTCTCACTGTTCTCCAATACCCAAAGGTAGGCAAGACACTGATCCCGTTCTACTAAACAAAATGTTTACACTTATCACTTTTCGTCACAACTCTATGGAAAGTTTTAACAAGGGAACCGCCATTTTGTTGGAACATTTAAATTATGCCAATACATTTGTAATAACATTACCTACTCGGTAATGTCAGTAATTTAGAAGATTGGTTGCGAAAAATAAAATTAGCACGATTACAAATTAAAATAAAAGAACACATTAATAAATAGGTATACGGTTGGAGTTGTCGGAAATACAACAACACATCTTAAGTAAGACGGAAAAAAATCACCCATCTCAGAGTCATCTTGGCATACGTTGAAAAAATATTTCAAGATCCAATATTATATTATCTGGTATTGTCATTTATAAAGACATAAACGCAGACGAAGTCACGGCCGACCGCTAGTTTAATTATAATATTAGAACGATTCCAAATATTTATCGAATTTAACACAGAAAGCGAAGTCAGCTCAGTAGGTGTCTCCGGTGAAGCTATTAAGACCACGCTGGGTTAATAGCGTAGTCATTTCGAAAAAAAAAGCTCAGTAGGTGTATGTTACATTAAATGTCTACAATGCTGTTATTTTTTTTATTCTATCGGTTGCACACAGAAAAGTTACAATTCTCGACTTCTTCTATACGTAGCTTCTTCTTTCGCTTGTGATTTTCACTTATATGTTCTAGTCTCAGTGTCACCAAATGTAGGGGCTTTGGGCTCACCTCTATAAGGGTCTAGACTGCACGGACAGCGTAATAATACTCGGAGTGGGTAGAATGTTTATTAATATGCCCATATACGGTATTTATATAGACAAGCAATATTTCATTTGTTTGTTCAGTTGTTTGAACGACATTTTTTTTTATTTTTTTTTTAACTTTATTTTTGGCAATCAATCTTTCAGATTATTACTGCCATTGTCGAGTAATCAATAATATTACAAGCGTCGTACGATTATAACAATATCAAGCGTCGTGTCAATCAATATTCTAACAAGATGGTGGATCTCTTGTTAGAACCCTCCAGGGAGTTTTTGTGGCACCTTAGAATTTCATGCTCCGTGGTATTATTTTCCATTCACTTCACTTATGCACAATAAACTAACCATATTACATAAAACACCACCAACTTTACACAATATAGAGTCAAGAAACACAAGATTATGAATAAAATATAATATCCACTACATGACAGACTGAAATCCCGCCAAAAACTCAGAACGACATTCTATTTACAATATTACAAAAGTTTCAGCCAATCTGCTAAAGAAGATGACATTCTCGGTAGCTACATAGATATAATAAAAATGTAAACATAACGTCTGTAAACTTTTTCGATTATCGTTAAAAAAATTGTTGCAGGCGTCTTGGAATAACTAATAGAATACATTTCAATCAGATTTAGAAATGTCTGTCTGTCTGTTTGTATGAACACGCATCACTGCTAAAGTACTGAGTTTACAATAAAACATCACCAAGAAAACCATAAACTATTGCCTCGAGAATAACTTAGTGTTTATTTCATTAAGGTAGCCTCTATCAAATGTGATTGTAATTTGAATGTTGGCTCGAGTTAAGTACGAGAGATTTTTTTTTTCTCGAACTGACTACGCTATTGACCTACCAAGGTCTTAACAGCTTCACCGGACTACTGTACGAGAGAAGAGTAGTAACCTATACTACAATTACAACGTTGGAGAGTTTGTTTATTTGGTTGAGCGTGCTGATATTGAGAACTACTATTCGGATTTGGAAAACTTTTTCAATGATAGATAGCTTATTTCGGGAAAGGCTGTTATAGGCTATTATAATATATCATTACACTAAAATCAACAGGAGAGTGGAGCAAAATGTACAATGTTTCAAAACCAGTTTTTTTTTCCTTTTGACAGCTTCCGCTGCGTGCGCGTGTGCGTAATAATAATTTTATTATATGGAAAATATCGCCAATATTAAAAAGAGGTAAAGTTTGTGACGTTGTAGGGGGTAAACTCAGGAACTACTGGCCCGATATGAAAGATTATTTATTCTTCTAATTTCTCAGTTTTATATAGCTCAATTATCTAGGAAGGTTATAGGCGATATAGTATCACTCTAAGATCAACAGGAGCGGAGCACCAACGAACAATGTTTCAAAATCGGAGTTTTCTCCTCTTGACAGCTTCTGCTGCGGTTACGTTTGCCCAGAGTAACTATTCCATGCGAACGAAGTCGCGGGCAGAACGTTGTTAATAAGATAACTACAAATATGTATTCAAATATTCTAAATAAAAACGATTATACAATTTTTTGTATCAATCCAGTACAGTAAAGTACTAATATTAAGAACATAAATCTAGTAAAAGTTTATCATTTATCTAGTTCAAAGAGGGATATCTACTCTTTCATCATATTTAAACAAATTTTCCTAAAGACTCGGAGCATCTGACAGATTTAGACGTGTTATTGCGAAATTATTTGAAATGAATCAGCGCATTTAGAATTTCGAGTACAGAAGTCTTATTTAACGCTACATCGTATAAAGATATAAATCTATCGTTTATATAAATATTGTACACTGTATATGACTACTAAACTGCTTTTAATCTATGTAATTTAATATGATAATACTGGATTGTTAAGTTTCATTTTTACAGATATCTACAATAAAAAAGAAACAAAAAAGCAAGCCATTTAATTAAAAAAAGAACAATAAAATGTCAAAATAAAAATAAATAAAAAAAGGATGAATTACATTTCATTTGTATTAGATAAAAAAATTTCAGATGATTAAATTAATTGGCAATTGAAGATAAGAGTCGTTGAAGAGCTAAGTAATTTTGTACGAACTGGATTTAGGGTATTTTAAGTGCTACATATATAATAAAATATATATAATAAATTTACAAACAATCACTTTTATGGAGGAAAGATTGTCCAAATCTAAATTTATAATATTTCATAATACAAAAACTTTTACACTCTACTAAGTATATTAATTATTCAACCATGGCCTAAGAAGATTATATAATTAAAAAACCCATTAAACATTAAAATAGGATTGGATAGAAAAATGTGAATCCATTATGAAATTTAAAAATGGACCAATTTTAATGGCCGCTCATAAATCATACGATTTTAACCAATCACAACGATTGACGTCACAAACAATGATCTGTCAGAACTGACAGCGTCACTCGGGCTAGCGAGTGCGCGCTGAACTCCGCTTTGATTGTTTATTAAAACAAATAATGATGCTGATGAAAGCTTAAAATTGTATTCAAAAGAAAACTTTAATCATATTTCTGTAAGCGTATTTTTCAAACGTCAGGTATTTTCAAGTACATATATATGTATTAGTTTGTTTACAGTAAATATTTTTAGCGTGTAACTAATCCTTCATGTATCTTTTAGTTACGGATTTTGTTGCCACATGTATTTTTAAATTTATACAAATAAAATGTTCTAATTTTTCTGCATTATGTAATCTATACGCGTAATGACAAAAAATACAGCTTTATGAGGTCACGTTATCAAAATTTTGAGCATATCGGTATAGGGCTACGAACATTACAAGCTGAATTTTTACATTATCCGATACGAAATATATATAAGAGTTGTTGAGGTATGTATGTTTGGTACACATATATGTTCCAACAACTCATATATGTATGAATAGTTAGCTTAGGTCAGCTCAGATAGGTCGCGAAATGCACTTATCAGGCAACAGCCCAAGCCGAGGTGTGCCGTGCACCCTTGAGCTAGTTGCCAAATAAAGTAGGCTGAGTGCCTTAAGCGCTCGCCTTAGTAGTCCGGTGAAGCTGTTAAGACCTTGTTGGGTCAATAGCCTAATCAGTTCGAAAAAAAGCTGAATTTTTAGAGGATGGTTGAAGGCTACTTATTTTGTCGCATTGATTCTTCGACATTTCAAATAACCAACGAAACGGGTAAGAATTCACTAGTTTGTACATATAGGTACATACAAATAAATTAGACCACATTTTTTTTCAATTGTATTTTTGGTAACCAGTCTTCTAGATCATTACTGATATTGTCGAATAAGTTCCAATATTACTAATGTTTTATGCCAATTTAATGTACAAACAAGATGGCACTCCACTTGTTAGAACTTTCCAGAGAATTTTGTGATATAACAGAATTCATGCTCCGTGGTATTATTTCCCGTTCATTTCCCTTATGCATAATAACCAAACTATATCAACTAAATCGCCACCAATACTACAAAATATAGAGTCAAATAACATAGATTATAAATAAAATATAAGACCCAATACATGACACACTAAGATAACGCCAAAAACGCCTATTTCAAAATCGCTGAAAGGGTTAATCAAATCCCCAATAATGGCACACGGCAAATACACTATAACGTTTAATAATAGCGTAGAAAAATATTACGTACACACAAACAGCCGAGCCACTTGCCGTGTAACGTAAACACCGTGGTCATTGTGATGTACCGCGTTAGGTATTACAATAAATGTATAGAGAGAGATTCGAGCACTTAATAAAATAACAAACATTGAGCACTGTTCAATGTAAAACATCGGCCCGGATCTAAATAGTTCTTTCTATCTAAACAGCGGGCTTTTGTCTATCCAACAGTTGGTAAGGCGATAAAACAAAACGATCTGTCTGTCGAATGATTCTGTACTCTTCGATTTGTTTCATGTACTTCTGTGGTTTGGTTTTTTTCTTTCGTAATTATTTATATAGTGAATTGTTTTATCGAAATGTATTTTATAGGCCGAGTCTAATCATGGCACTTGTTTTACTCCTTATCCTATTTGAATAATGGTAAGTCAATTCCTGCGGCGGAATTAGTATTCAGTTTCTCAGTAACGCCAGATTAGTCTTTGATGTTAATTAGGCGCTGGATAGGTTAGGTTGGGTTGGAAATTTATTACTAGACACACATTACCCGAGCAAATTATTTCTCGTGTGTAAGATGTGTTTAAATGTGATTTAAATAACTAATAATTATGTAATCCGATTGTATTTATCATTATTCATTTTGCTCAGGCAGTATAAATAGTGTCCTGATTATTCATTACATTTACGATTCCTTTATTTAAAACTTTGGATTTGATGTTCCTCTGAAATGTATTCTATGGAATGCTTCTTTCTAGTGTTGTCTTTCTAAATGCTTCTGAACAATATTGCAACAATGATGCCTCCAAATTATTAATACTCATCCAATGTTTTGACTTAGCAAAACAAATTATATGTTTAAGCATTAATATTCGGTTATTATTATACGACAAATTTTAAAAAAATACAGATAAACCCGATCGAGTTTTTAATGGACTTTATGCGGTTCATCTAAGGAGGTTAAAACAATATAATATTTTTGGTCTTGATATTAGTCGTTTTAGATTTGCTCCTATAACAAGCCTAAGCTTTTGGTGTGGCTTAAACCATTGTCAAGTTAAAACTCATCGTATCTTGACGCAAGGTAAGTAAGATTTAGTCAGCGCTGTTTCCCGTCACTTCACCCGCTTTATATCAACGCTGGTAAACTTTAAGGAATGTAGTGCTACAACACACAAATAAAAAAATGCATACAAGTAGATGTTTCTTTATTGCTTAATTCATGTATATATCACTATATATTATTAAACAACGTCCTCTGCCACGTCTGTCTGTCTGTCTGTTCGCGATAAAGTCAGAAAGTACTCAACGAATTTTCGTGCTGTTTTTGCTAGTAGGTAAAGTGATTCATGTAGAAGGTTTATATATAAATATCATTCCTCAAGGTTTTTCTTTCATTGTCCAGCTACCGCTAATATACGTACATAAAATAGGCATATGATCTACGAAGTGAGTATAATTTTGGAAATATATAGATATTCGAAATGTATTAAGTAACGAATTTTCTAACTTAACATAAGCATTTAATGATATTGAAGTTTATCATATAGAGAAATATATTGTGAACTAGCTGGTGCCTGCGATTTTTTAAGGGAACTACGTGTTTTATCCGGATTAGTATACAATATTGACATTACTTATAAGCTTTTTAGCAATATAAAGTTGTTTCTTTTGATTTTCCCATTAGTACTTACCCCCCATCAAAAACCGTAACCATACGTTTACCTAGTAGATATTTCTCTGAAATGTTTTCAGTAATAGTTTCGTCAAAATCTGTTGAGCCTTCTCAAAAGTTAGCAGGGAAAAACTACAGGCACTGTTGTACAGGTTTTTTTACTTTATACTAGCTTTTGCCCGTGGCTTTGCTCGTGTTAATGCAAATGTAAACTAGCCCTCGGAAACAGTATTTTTTTGGATAAACTGTACATAGTGTATGGATATACAAATGTATTAAAAATTGTTTCAAATTCACGCACTAAGGAATAAATGTTATAAGAGATCTGTCTTAAAATATATCCAATTAATTGAAATAGTATAGAATAATAATAATAAAATAAAATAGTAATCGTGTAATAAGCTGTATAACCAAATATAGGCACCTGAAATAACATAAATTGAAAATTTTCCAAGTATTTTGCAATATTGCAAGTTAACATTTTAACTAACGTCTTCAACGAGACAGGCAAATAATTTTATTGGAAATGAGAACAAGAATACAGAAATTATTTAGCGACAGCTAATAAAAAACACGAAGAAGTCTTTATTAAAATCGTCGATGACAGAAGAAAGGCGGTTGTATAATGACAACTGCCATTTTGTCGGCACACCGCGACCGTGCACTTTTAAAGATGACCGACAAATTTGAGTATTTATTATCATTTAAATTTGGAATCTCCGAGTGATGATAATAGGATGCATAATATATATTTGTTTTTTTTTTTTTTAATTTTATTTCAGAGTTAATGTAATGGCATTAACTGAATACAGCTTAATAATGTTGAAAGTTGAGTGCGAAGCATTTATTTTTCTTCAGTATTTATTTTCATTTCTTCATTACAATAAAAATAAAGACAAACAGACATGTGACAGGTAATATTTTTGTATATTTTAATACGGTTTGTTGTTATTCCGAACTAAAGAAAAATCAAGTTTTGGTTTAAGTGTAAGTACCAATCAATTTGGATTAAATTTGATGTTTTTATATTGGAGATTTAAAAAAGGCAACAGTTATTATATCTATTGTAAAGGAAACGATAACTAATCATAGTGTTCAATTCGTATAAGCGGTCATTATTTATATTCCATGCGCAAACTCAAAGAAAACTTAAACAGAATTATTTTTAAAACTTGCACTTTGTTGGTCAGTTATAGAAATTTTTGTGTGAATATTTTGTAGGTTGCTAAACTATTGCAATGATATTGTTGACTTTTGAAATTCTTTTCAAAATCTGTATCAAACATATGTTTATTAACGGGATATATTAGAACATTCTTACACGTATCCAGGATCAGCCTTTGATGTAACAATATATGAAGAGTTACTGGGAATTGCAACTTTATATTGAAATAGTAATTGAGTTCAATTCTGTGTGAACAACAGAAATTATTCATCAATCGGTTATTGATTTTACACTGCTCATAACTGAAGTGGAATTATTTCTATAGTAACAAAATTTTTAAATCTTTATTTAATTTTAGGACTTAGGTCCACAAAGAACAAGTCCCATCGTAACCTAGTTTTAGCATATTCACAAGAGGGAATTAAACACAATCTTCCATAGAATCTTGGCTTCTTTATTTGCAGATGCACACGATATCCTATTGAAGCTACCCTGATTATTACCCTATTAAGTTTTAACAAAACGATGTCAGCTTTTTGTTGTGCTATATTACGGTCACATTCCATCAACAAGTGTTGCAAGTCTCCTAACGTTTCACACGTGATACAATTGGGTGATACAATTTTTCTTATAAGAATGCAAACTTGTTGAGATTCATATCTCCGGAACGTACTCTGGAATAAACTTTTGGAATAAATAAAAGATCTTTCTTAATGAAAAGAGCGATATGTAGTTCTGATTACGGTATTATAATACCTAATAAATGCATTGGAAAACATCGGATACATCACATCAAAACCTTTTCATAATGTTTGTAGAATATGTCCACACACCTATGAAATAAATAGACGCTCCCTAATTGGACACAATACGTATCGTGTAGGCACCGTTCCGGTAAGGGATGGGCGGTTACTCCATTATATTTGTCCACCAGACCGATTCGGGGATGATCCATCATAAATTCCATACGTGAGGTTTCATGTAATATTTATACAATTTTAGATATATAAATTACCTACTTATGTTGAGAAGAATTTTATTTGTTGTATATTAAGAAAGTAGAGACAGTCATAAGTTTTTATGTGTAAACTTAAAACAATTAAAGTTGTAGTGGTAGAGCCACGCTGAAGTTATTACTGGTTTCAGCATAAATGGGTCGGCTCGTCCGGGGTAGCACCACCCTCTCACAGAAAACCGACGTGAAGTAACAGTGCTTGCATTGTTGCGTTTCATTCGGTCAGTGAGAGCGCCGGAGACCCATCTCCCCTCTCCTCTCCTCTCCCTTCCCCCCTCCCTTTCTCTCCATTCCCCCAAACAAGCTGGCAACGCACTTGCGACTCTCCTGGGGCTGCTAGTGTCTATGGACGGCGGTGATCACTTAACAACAAGTGACCCGCATGTCCGTTTGCCTCCTATATAATATAAAAAAATAAATGCATTATCTTTTGAATTTTCATATTATTTAATATTTTATTATATCTATTGACACTCATTTTGTTTCTGTGTATTTGTTGTTTGAATTTCTTAGTATTAAAACTTGCAATGTATTAAATACCTTTTTTTATTGTTAGTGTCGTTTTTTCTACAAAAGTAGAATAAAGCGAAAGACAAAATTATTGAATAAAAGGTTATTATCTTGTTACGTCAAAGAAGTATAACTTCTAACGCGTGTACATAAGTACACACACACTTTTTTTTTTAATTATAGGCTGTACATAAATATATTCCAAAGATTTCTACACACGTTTATCTAAATAGAGTTTTGCATTCTTTTAAATATTAATATAAAAAATTAAATGAGGTCTATTACGTATTTTACTTCATTTTAAACGCTTTTATCTATTCACCTTGTTATTTCACTTCCTCCATTAAAAATTGATGATTATCAACCAAAATATATTGACGCACATTTTACGTCAATATATTTATATCAGGTATTTTAATTGACTTTTAAATATAAACTTTTTTTATTAAAATTATAAATAGAATTAAAATAAAAAATAATAAAGTGTTACTACAAAAAAAAAATTAAATCGATAGAGTTATTTATTCTATCATTATTCTATATTCAAAAAGAAAAAAATTATAAGTAAACAAGCTTGGAATCGAAAAAAAAATTTTGCCA
The DNA here is from genome assembly GCA_014332785.1 of Antheraea mylitta. Lineage (NCBI taxonomy): Eukaryota > Metazoa > Arthropoda > Insecta > Lepidoptera > Saturniidae > Antheraea > Antheraea mylitta. Next base: position 359,164 of record JACEII010000016.1, read on the forward strand.
TAAACGCCCCGTATTCAGCCAAAAAAGATTAACGTTCGAAATTCAAACACAAATTTACTTTTACATCGACTTTGGTTCTATTCAAAGCGTTTGTCAAATTACCCCTCCGCGGGTTGAGAGGGGGAAAGCACCCGCGCATTCCATCTTTAAAATTTGTAACTGATTGTCTATTTACATTTCTTTGCTATTGAATTCGACAGCTTATTTATATTACGGATGCTGATTGGTTGGTTGCTTCGGCCCTGCGCATGTTGGTAATGCAATGTTCAGAAATTTCTTTTCTTACGTTGGCAATCAATCTTCGCTATTGAATATTATCACAAAGCGGTCTGTGATGCGACGTGGTGACGTCAGATTTGCAAGAAGACCTCCTTGCTCAAACTCACCAAGGCGTTTGTGTGACATTGAGTGTATATAAATGTATGTATGTGTGTGTGTCTGAAAATTAAGGTTTGTTATCTATCTCAATAATATAAACTCCAGAAATGTTTATTTCAACGCAGAATACTCTGGGATAGTCAGATAAACAAAACAGTTTGTATGTTGGCCTGGTTTTTGACGAAAATCGTATGACATCCAACAATATGCTACAACCGTAAGGAGCAGTGTAAATATGATAAAAATTATTAAACAAAAATTCATTAAACAATTACGGAATAAATCCGATGGTATAGAGAACTGAGAACAGAAAAATTGCAACCAAAACCGCGGGAACATAAAAATAAATCTAGCCTTTTATCAAAAAAAACAGTACCGTAAAATCAATGCAAGACAATCCAAATTACCAATTCCCATTAGACTTTTTTTTTTCAAATACACTCTGTTTCCCTCATTTGTATTTGTAAACACCATTTTAAAAAAGGCCCCTCATTCAATACTGACCGCTTGCATAAATTATTTTAAGTACACAAAATGTCTATCAAAGAGATATCCGGCGTCCTTTGTGTGAGCGGGCGGATCGGGAAAAATTAATTTGGTTTTTCTTCCTACAGTTTCCATTATGACGGGTATTTTTCTCATTCATACTACGGTAAGAGAGAGAAATCGTTCATTTTCTATTGACATTTTTTTGAAGTGAAATATAATGGAGTCTTTGATATCTTTTCTCTCTTGACATTTCTTTACTCATTCTACTTATAAGTTAATTAGATTTTTTGTTCGTTTTATATTGCGAATAGAGAGTTTAAGTATTGGTTAATTACGTAATTAATTAAATGACATCGTATTACATACGTAAAGAGAAGTAAAAATAATTATAGTAGAGTTTAAATCTTGTTTATTTTCTATACAAGAACTATGTTATTATGAAATCATATCGCTAAGTTTACTACATAGTAAATGTGTACAATTGTATCAGGATTATCATACGCTAGTTGTACCATGCCTCTTAGTGCCATACTTAGGCGTAATACATTCCTTAGTGGCATATTTAGGCGTAAAAATTCCTAGCGACCTACTTCGGTTTAGTATATTACTTAGTAGCATGCTTAGGCGGCTTCTTAGTAGCACACTTAGACGTAAAACATTCCTTAGTGGCATATCTAGGCGTAATAGTTTCTGGTGATGACACACTTCGGTTTAGCACATTCCTTAGTGACATATTTAGGCGTCACTTTAGTAGCACGTTTAGGCGTCTCTTTAGTAGCACGTTTAGGCGTCTCTTTAGTAGCACGTTTAGGCGTAATACATTCCTTAGATATATACTTAGGTGTCTCCATAGTTGCACACTTAGGCGTAATACATTCCTTAATGACATACTTAGATGTCTCTTTACTAGCACACTGAGGCTTAAAACATTCCTTAGTGGCATATTTAGGCGTAAAATTTCCTGGTGACATACTTCGGTTTGGCACACACCTTAGTGGCATACTTAGGCGACTCCTTAGTAGCATACTTAGGCGCAACACTCACATCAGTGGCATATTTAGGCGTATCGTGTTCCTGCATCTGGAGTGGTTATAGAATTTCTACACACGACTGAATATCCACCATTATACATATGTTGATAAATCCGTCGAAGTATTCTCTTTGTTTGTCGCGTTTCAAGATCACCCAGTTCATATCTAGAAGCTGAGAATCTTCTAGAATAATATGACAGCGACGATTGCCAATGAATCATGAATCTCTCCGTGATCACCATTGTAACTTGACCTTCGCCTTTCTAGTATCGTGCTATGAGTTTGTTTACAATAAAGAATAGTATTGTTTTGAGGTATATTCTAATGTCCACCAGGCAAGCTACATTCCTCGAGTTGAAGATCGCTCCTCGAAGGCCTATAAATTCATTCTGGTAGCTGTAGTTAAGAGCCAAACACTCTAAACTAAGGCTAAGTAAAACTTAGCCGAGAAGATAATTTAACATCAGGCGAGATTGTTACCAAAATAAACAAAAAATGTTTCAACAAAGAAACATCCAAAAATTTGATACACCACTCAAAGGTAGCAATAAACTTATTTCAAATAACAAAAAATATACCTACCCCTACGAAGATTAATAGCGTAATGATAATTATGCATTCATAAAAAAATACATACAACATTTCTATACGGTATTAAGTCATTATGTAACAGGGGACGTATTTGAATAAGCAGAAATTGTCAAAGAGATTTTATCTTGTTAAACAAAGATGTCGCCGCTTCTATTAGCTTCTCTGCCCCTGTTTTGAGATCGTTTGGGGTGCCTGTTTAATGGGATCAGCTAATACTGTTGATGATGTCTACAATTTTGTAAGCCCCCATGCTAATAAACAAGATGTGTACGTCCTTTTCACGCTTGTTAATTTTTGTGTACGTGCGACAAAGACGAAAAGTTTCGCGGTCGACCGATAGTTTGATCCGCTTATGTTTTATTGTCGATGTTATATTTGTGATTATGCACGCGAAGTGCTATTACAATTTATTTTCGTAATGCGAATTTTAATCTGTTCTAGATTTGTTTTCTTTATTTTTCGTTATCAGCGTCGCTGAAGTATTTGCCAGTGTCAAAGTATATTGTAACTAACATCTGCCTGTGACTTCATCCGCGTGGAATAGTTACTTTGGGCTAACGATAATACGTAGCGGAAGTTCTCAAGCGAAAAAAAAAAAGATTTTAAAACCTTCTTTAGTGCTCCGCTTCATTGGTCTTAGCGTGATGAGAGCCTATAACTTTCCTCAATAAATGAGCTATATTACACTGTAAGATTGCTTTTTTAATCGGATCAGTAGTTCCTGAGATTACCTCCTACAATGCTACAAACTCACAAACTTTACCTCTTTATAATATTAATATAGATTAGATGTTTAAATCGATCATACAGTGTGATTCATTTGTTCTTGGAAGTTTCAAGCGTTGGGTAAATGTATTCAGCGTCAATGAATTACTATAAGTTGGTTAAAGAAGTCTTGTATTATTAATATTTTTGTTATTAATAAAAGGATTATTTTTCAAGGAAATGTTTACACTTTGCAGCATATGTATTAGATGTAATATGTATATAATAAACACATATATTATTTTTTATCTGATTAGTTATAGGTAATCATAACATATTCGAAACCTATACATATAATAAGACTATATGAGTTTATGACCAGTTACATAGCGTTGAAATATATCTATCACGAATATATCAACATAGATATCTACATTTATATATGTACCTAAATTTATTGTAAATTCGTATATCACCAATTCATTTTTCAGGGGCATCAACACCAGACAATTCTCATCACGAGCCATTAATCATCTGTAACTGGGCAATGTTCCAAATGATAACTGTATCCACTCGCTTTCTCGTTAATTTTAGGCATTCCTTTGTGATATTGCAATAGAGGACATTAGGATAACAGAATTATTATTCTGTACCCGAATGTATAAGCTATAATTAATAACAGCATTCCTTAGTAAAACATACCTTTGTTGATGAGAAAACTTCGAGGACCTCAACCTCAAATGAGGTACTTTTTTTCGGACTGATTACGCAATTAACCTAGCAAACCCTTAACAACTTCACCGGACTACTAAGGCAAACGTTTAAGGCAATCAGCCGATTCTATTTTGACAACTAGCGCAAGGATGCACGGCACACCTCAGCTTGTGCTGTTGCCTAATACAAGCAATTCGCGACCTATCTGAGCTAACCTAAGCTAATGTTCATGTTCAGTACTTATGATTTATTCAAAAATATGTACATCAAGCATACATACCTCAACAAATCTTATATGTATTTTGTGTCGGATAATTTTTCTAAGCTATTTCGTTTGATAAAAGAAAAAATAAAACCCTTCCAATTCATGTGTAAGCGTGTATGCGTGCACGTGTGTGAAAGTGATTTGTGTAATGAGGTATTTATATCACAAACGCTAAGTCATTATAGCTACTACGGTTGAATCTCCGCTAATGGATATGTAACAATTTCTAAAAAAAAATATTTGCAATGGAGTCGTTACATATCAAAAAAGCTATATCCCATTTTTTCTATTCCTATAATAATATTTTACTTTATTTTTCAAGGTCTTCAAATTTTATACATATAAATTATGAAGATCAAAAATAAAAACGGCAAAACTTGAACTTCGTACTCGGTGTATAAAAACGGGGAATTAAAAAAAAATAAACATGTTCTATGAACGATTAGTTGAATTAAGCTCATGTTGAAGTGTACCGACTGAACATCAGAATATCTATTATCGTCTAGAACAATGTAATATAAAACACTACATTATATTTCCGCAAATCAACCCTCTCATCAATAAAACACAGTGTGTATTGTTAAAAAATCCAAATAAATAATCAACAAAACAAAACGAATCCCTACTTTCGAGGTCCCTTGTTATGAGTACCTCATTTGAGCTCCAAATTGATAGTGAAGGCTCAAAACTATACTCGACCATCAATCCCAATTAAGCCGCCATCAGCGACCCCCGGCGTGAGAAATATCAAACAAAAAGCACCTCAAATCGACACCGTTGTGGTCACAAATGTACTCACACCCGTGTAGTCACGCCGACTGACTCACCAGGAACATTGCACAGAAAATCAATTTTGTATTTAAATAACTTTTTAGTGCTACTTGTAAATTTTATAGGTAATTTATAATCATAATATAATTATATAGTACAATAAATCAGTATAAAATAAAAACACTATGCAAAAGTAATATTTGCATAATATTCTTATTACAATAAAATTATATCATTCAAAAATGAAACATTGTAAATGTATTTTTTTTGTACGTACACTCTTTGGCAAACAGGTTAAATTTCGATCACTGGAAGATTACTAGTAGGTACTAACAGATTAAAACAAATTAAAAACGTGGCGTTTAATAAATACGAACATTATGTCCTAAGTATTGTGTTTCAAATTAATTTGATCGAGCCGTATCACAAACCGATCGACACATATAGCCAATAATTCATATTTTTTCAAGTACAAGCAAGTACATTTGTATAACTAATTTATATCCATGTAATATATTTTTTTACTATTTATTATTAACAGGATGCGAATGAATCTTCCGTAATTCTTAAAATAGGTATATTAACTTTTAACGTTCCGTGAACAATGCTCCATGTAGTTGAAAAATAAAAGTTACGGATTTCTTAGCGATAAATAATTTTCTTCGAGAAAAGCGTATTATCAAGCAATAGGTTGTTCATACCTTGATACATTTTTTTTTGTGTCATAGGAGGTAAACAAAAAGGCGGGTCACCTGACGTTATGTGATCACCACCGTCCATAAACACTTGCAACATCAGGAGAGTCGCAAGTGCCTGTGTTTAATGGGAGAGGAGAGGGGCGGGGAGGAGAGAAAAGGGCTTCCAGCGCTGTCAACAAACGAAACGCAACAAAGCAAGCCCTGTTACTTTACGTCGGTTTTCTATGAGAGGGTGGTACTACCCCAGGCGAGTCGACCCATTTAATCTAAAACCAGCAATAATAGCTTCAGCGTGGCTCCACCACCTACAAATCTTAATTATATATTTTTTTTTAACTTTATTTTTGGCAATCAATATTTCAGATTATTACTGCCATTGTCACGTAGTCAATAATATTACAAGCCTCGTATGATCATTTCAATATTAAGCGTTGTTTGAATCAAAATTCTAACAAGATGGTGGATCCCTTGTTAGAAATTTCCAGGGAGTTTTTGCGGCATCTCAAAATTTCATGCTCCGTGGTATTATTTTCCATTCACTTCACTTATGCACAATAAACTAACTATATTATGTAAAACAAAACCAAATTTACAAAATATAGAGTCAAATAACACAAGATTATGAATAAAATATAAAATCCACTACATGACAGACTAAAATCCCGCCAAAAATTTTTATAACTATATTGTAGGTACAAATATCTCAGAGTTGTAATTACCAGCCGTAGTCAGTCGCCATATACACCGAGCCTACGTCACGGTGACGTCATAGAATTTTTACATCATTAGCGCAAACGCCGCGTCACCACAGCACGATTTGTCGAGATTTATCGCACGGTTTTTTCGACACCAGACGAGCCGTTTATCTCGCACGCGCGTACATTGTCGGAATGAATATCGCCGCCGCTAATGTGTTCGCGGAACTTTCGTTAGAGATAACGCCTGAAAGACTGCGTCGTTGCTGGCTTGCTAATTTTTTGTTCAGTTTCTCCTATATGCTTGTATTTATCTTAGCTTCTCTGGTCTTTTTTAACAGTGCTGACATTTTTTTTGCAAAGTTATATATAGATGACAAGATCGTAGCAATAGACTTTTGTAAGCTTTTATAAGTAAGAACGTAATATTATTATATACTTTTTGAAATATTTGAATTCTTTATATTTATTAACAGATTGTTTATGCCAGCGCTCTTGTTAAGTAAATTTGACCTATATCTCGAGAACAGTAGATTTTGTGGGCGAAAAGTATGCTACGTACTTCCCTGTACTTGACTGACAATATTTACACAAAATTTCATGATGATTAAAATTAGAATTTATAATATTAATTACGATAAAATAGAAATGAATTAAGAAATACTTATACGCAGAGCAATGGATTAAGAAATACTTATACGCACAAGTTTTAATTTACTTAATTGTTGTAAATAAAAGTATAATTTCGATTATTTTTATTACCAAAAAAAAATTAGCGGTCACAGGACGCCTGGAAGATGTGAAACATGGAAATTGTTCGAATCCAACGAATCTCAAATGACACTATAGGTATGTGAGCTCATTGCGGCAAGAGATATTGCGCACGGCATTGCGTCGTCACGTCTCACACAGTCGCCACGTATCACACAGTCGCCACGCCTACAATTATTATTTTTAGATTTTATTATAGATGTTTCACATAAAAAACGACATGAAGCTAAAATATTGAAAGAGAAACGAAAATTAGATAAGATTTATCTACACTCGTAATTAACCATTTTCTTTGAGAAAAAAAGAACTACAACGGTAGTATAATTAAAAAAAAAAACACGAATAAATTATCTACGAGTGAAACACCTACAAACAATAAAAAAGTCAAATACCTAAGTTAAAATACAAAACCTAACCCTTTTAGTACTATAAAAAAACCGACTTTGAATTTCGAAACCATTATTTTCGTACGAAGCTAGTATGGTACGCGAAAACGAAGGGTAAACACGGGCACTAAAAAGCACGAGTACGCTTGAAACGGCACGCGTCGCGGACCACAACAAACGAATACGCCCGCCATCGCTACGTAAACGACAATCGGAATAATTTTAATTAGAGAAAAATTGCCGCGGTTAAGTGCGCAAGTCCCGCTCTCTGTAACGTCAGTGAAAAAATTATATTATAAAATAATTCAGCGCTTTTAACGCTGCACACTACTAAAATTCAGCGTACGTGTCACTCGCGTTTGACGTCAAACTAGAACATTATGTTGAGTTTTAATTTACAAATTAATCTTTTCTTTTATCAAATATGCTTTAATATCTGATTAAAAAGACAAGTCAACTCAGTAAATTGCTTCATTGATATTAAAGAGAGGGAAATCAGTAGCAAGCCTAGATTTGACTTACGTTATAACAAGAAAACATTTATGATTTATTTAGAGGAGGCCTTCACCCGAAAAGGGGTTCTTGCAAATAAAGAAATTAATTAACAAAAGAGTATATTCAACATAGTTATATAATATGATTTTTTTCATGTACTCATTACTATTATTTTGAAAGAAATATATCTATACTAATATTATAAATAGGTAAAGTTTGTGAGTTTGCGACGTTGTGATGTTGTGACGTTGTAGGGGGTAATCTCAGGGACTACTGATCCGATTTGAATAATTCTTACAGTGTTATATAGCTCATTCATCGAGAATGGTTATAGGCTATATATCATCACGCTAAGACTAATAGGTGCGGAGCACAGATGAAAAATGTTTCAAAATCGGGATGTTTTTTCCTTTTGAGAACTGTTGCGTCTTAGTGTTCGTGTTTCTAAGCCACGCGAACGAAGTCGCCGGCAGAAGCTAGATTATTTATAATTTGAAGTGATAATGGTGGCCGTATGAACAACGCTTCGATCAGTGTAATGTCGAATTTTGCAATGAGATGGAGATTTTACATTGTTATGAAACCACAGCATGGTGGTAGCGATTGCCAAAGTCACGCTTGGATTGTTATCACTATGGAGTAAAACTTATTCACTGAGCATTCCGTTTACATGTTTAGCATATTAAAAAAAGTAATCTTAAGCCACATCATCACTTAAATATAGGTAAGATTGAGGTGAACCGCTAAATCCTACAAATTAGGTATAAAAAAAAGAATACAACTTTATTTGCTGACGCTAGAAATACTTGACAATAATACTCGACGAACCCTTTCCGCAAACAATTACCGCGCAAGTGCACTCGGAACAACGGCAATACAGCACTCTGAAACGCTGCTAAAGCTTTCGACTGGCTGCATCAAGCCATCGAGCCTTTGCCTTTGCCTCAGTTACCGCCAGTGAGCTCAACAGGGCATGCCGCGTGGGCTTTTTGTTTCTAAATTATCGAACGTAGTATTTTTTAGTTAAAATTCATCACTACTTTTTTGTATGATAAATAATGTTTTTTTATACATTTGGCACTAATTGTCGCGATTATTAACTATAAATATATTAACGATAGTAAATATATTTTTTCAAGTATCTTCCGATTATTTCCATATTCCAACAAGATGGTAGCCTCCTTGTTAGAAATTTCCAGGAAATTGTTTTTATGGCATCCCAGAATTATTGCTATATCCTATTATTACCCTTTCCATTACAGTAGTGTACAACAACTGCACTATATTAAGTAAAGTGCTATCAATATTACAAAATATAGAGTCAAATAACATAAGATTATGAATTAAATATAAAATCCACTACATGACAAATTGAAATCCGGCCCAAAACTCCAACAAATAATATTGTCTTCTTCTATTTTACTTTATTTTATTTTTTGCAACCAGTCTTCTAGGAGACTATTACTGCCATTGTTAAGTGAATAACGATATTACAAGTTTCTTGATATAATTTCAATGAACTAACAAGATGGTGCCCGTCTCGTTAGAACTTTCCTGGGAGTTTTTGTGGCAAGTCAGAATCCATGCTCCGTGGTATTATTTCCGATACACTTCACTTGTGCACAATAACCAGACTATATTACGTAAAGCACCACCAACATTACACAATATAGAGCCAAATACATGGCATTCCAAGATCCCGCCAAAAACTCCAAATAATATTGTCATTTAGTAATCATATATTTAGAGCCATAATCACATTCTTGGCTTTGTAGCATCATTCTCGATCTGTATTGAACAATAATTTTTTCTTCAATATTTGTAAAAATTTGACAACTCTGTTTATATATACACACTTTAGCAAAATTATTTCATCTAGCAAACACGCTATATTCACTAACTCAGCAAAAACAAGCTCAAGAAGGTAAAATAACAGTATATGTTTACTAAATAATAATATTTGCCCAATAGGACAGGCGAAGGAATTAATCCATACTAC
>JACEII010000016.1:373290-465424 GCA_014332785.1 Antheraea mylitta
CAAAATGTTGACTATAGTAAACTTCAGGGTGCCAGTTTTTCGTGACGGTGTGCGCGCTCATCGTAATAATTTACTCTCATTTTCCCCTAACACGCCAAAAGAAGTAAGTATAACTTCAAAAAACAATGTTTTAAATTGGTGGATAACATTGTCATGCGATATGTATCAATTGTGTTCCTTTTAAATATATCAATAAATTTTTGGTGTTGTATTATAATTTTTATATGTAAATTTCTTCTGTACGTGTGTATGTCACTGAACTCCTCCTAAACGGCTGGACCGATTTTGATGAAATTTTGTGTACGCGTTCCAGTAGATCCGAGAATGGTTTAGATTCACAATTGGACCCGGTAGGTGGCGCTGGGGTGGACCATAGGATTATTTTTATTATCAAAGCAGAGCAAAGTCCGCCGGCCAGCTAATCTATATATTAATCGGCCGTAGGATAACAGTTAAGAACTTCTCCCTCTTCTACTTTTTAGCCGATTTTCTTCATTCTTTTTTTGTTTTGTAGCTATTGACGAGCTTTAGTGTTATGTTATACATCAAAATGTTTAGTTCTCTACGCTCGAAGTTCGAGCACTTTTGCTTTTAAAAGTTTTCGAAATGTTTGTGAAATAGGAAAACAATATGGTAGGCGTTAATTCTACTATATTGAAAAGGTGAGCGCGTACATACTAACAAAGCTCTATTGTGCGTCCATATGGGAAAATATCGCTTATTTTGTCATAACTATTGTCGGACAGACAGACAGATGTACGGACAACTGAAAAGACCGCCTGTGTACGCTTTTATACGCTTAAGCGACAGGTTCTTGAGAACAGGTTCTGTGTACGTTATTTTAATGTTTCCTCTATGGTCTATGTGTTTTTTTTCCAACGATAAACATTTGGGAGGAAGTCTCAATGTTTTTTACTGTTTTCCTTGTTTTATCCATTAAGCGTAATTCAATTATGTATATTGAATACACTTATAGTACGTTCAACTTTATCTTTAAGCTAAGTAATCGACTTCTTCTTTTTTCAGAGATTAGCCGGAACAAAAATACTGACCAAAATTTTTTGGAATTGTTTTCTGTTTCTAAAACTACCGTATTTACTTTTATATTAATGAAGTTCCTGTTATTTTGACATTTAAACAGATAAATTTATTTAATTATATAAGAAAATACTCAAGTCCTAATAAAGGCAATGAATATTCGAAATAATACCAATAGTTATTTGGATTATATGGAAGATACATTCACAAACATATAAATCAGGTAACAACAACAATTTAGGGCAAATAACAATATAAACAAGGTTTTTTTTTTCGCAATGAGGCCCTGGATAGGTCTTTACAGCTTCACCGAACTATAAATATAGACAAGGTTTATATGTCGTCTGTAAATGAAAACATTTACCTGATGGCACGATTAAAGACAACATACGATGTATATATTATTGAATAACATAATGATATCATAATTAAAATTATTGTACTAAAGTCCACTGCTAATATTTAAAAAAGTTTCCGATAAAATATTTTAAACACAAACACGGAATAGATCCATTAATTATTCTATAACGAGTCAAAAACAAAGAATATAAATTAATATTACTGATTCTGTGACGGACACCATTAATGCTTATAATATTAAAATATTAAATATATCTATTATATTATTAGTATGTAAATAATTATTTAAATACTTTATATGTCGTTCTAATGAGATTATACGATTGGGTGTTCGTAATCAAAAAAATGGATAATAAGGATTCGGTAATACTGTTGGCGTGAAAGCGATTTATTTATTTTAAAAAAGCCTTGAAATGATGATATGAAAAGCCACTCGGCGTGTAGATCACACATTTTTGTGATGATTGATAATTTGATATTGAAGTCACCAAATAAACAAACATTGATTTTTTTATAACCAATTGTTGCATTTTTTTTTAATTTTGTACAGCATACTTTCGAAAAGAATAGTAATACTATATATAGTTCAATATTAAAATATTAAGCTCTATAGAACTAGAATATTTTTTTAGTAAATACATAGACAAATTTGTGATTTCATCGTTAATTAGTTGTTTACTATATTTTAATCGAGATGTATAATTATTTTATTTCAAATTCACAAGACAATATACATATTGGCATTAAATAGTAATGCATAGAGGGAAGTAAAAAGGTTACAAGAAGAAGAAATAATGACAAGATTCATATTGAAAGAAAGGGCTATTAATCAATCTACATAAAATACGTTGTATTCCAGCGAAACAACAAACCTCTACCTCTTCAACGAAGTCGCGGGCATCAGCTTGTTATACTTTAAAATTAGTTAACCAATTAATTCCGCTTTGCCCGCTCGAAATCAGACAGCGACCCAAACTCATTACATCTTTTGAAGTGGGCTGAAAACAGTGATCGTTCTGTCGAATCTGTCGATGCGTGGGACTAGACTTCATAATGGTGTGAACTAGCTATAACCATTATTTATATTTTTATATCGTCTTTTTATTGTGTACACACTTGAGATAATCTTTAATGAATTCAGTTTTAAAATCAAAGTGATAGAGTTTAAAATAAAATGGGGTTATTGAGTATGTTATGTGACGTAATAGGTTATGATACTCTTTGTCACACCAGCGGGTAAGTTTAGTTAAGAACATTGATAACTGGAGATAAATTATTGATTTATACGATAATGTAAGTTTTTATAGCGTTGTCCGTGCAACTAATAACTATTAAATATAAATAATGTATAATAAATAAAATATTTTGAACTTCGATAATTCGAAAACTAAAGAGAGACGCGAAAGATTTCGTATTAGAGGGGTTAAGACTGAACATTTCTGTAGCTAAAATATTCGACTTTCACGTTGTTATTATGTATAACTATACATATAATGCACCACGCTCATTTTATGTTCGCCATCTTACTCTTTTGTCTCGCTTTGGTTAGGTTAGGTTAGACTTGCGAAAAAAGGATAACGCGAACTTGCCTCGGGCGAGCGCGGTGCGTTTAAAACGAAACCTTTTTAAAGCAACTATTCAATACGTATTTAACTTTTTTTGTAATAACACCGTTAAAGTTTATTTTCAAAATAGAAATGACTTTCAAATATAGATATTGATAGTCATATTCTTAAGATTTGTATATTCAGGGTATGAAGGAAAAATATACATTTTGCAGTAACTATCTAAAGAAATCTCTATAATTCTTCTGTCCGTGTGTATGTGACTGAACTCCTCCTAAACGTTTGAGTTAGATTATATATATATTAGATTTGAATAAACCTATTTGAATAATCTTGTAGCAGCTACCTTACCTGCATACATTTTTATTTTGACGAATATCAAACATTTATTGATCATTGACATATAAGAATTTTATTATACACTAGATGTGCCCATAACTAACAAAATCACCTGAATGTATTAAATCCAATTACTTTTCTCTCGTACTTAAGTTCGTCATTAAAATTACAATAACTTTTGATAGAGTGAACCGATTTAAATGAAACTAAGACTATATGTTACTCGAGGATATGCTTTATTATTTTCCTTTGAAGTTTTATCATGAACGTAGTACTTTAGCAGTGATGCGTGTTCAGACAGACAGACAAACAGTTCTTAAAATTATTGGAATCAACATTTTATTTCCTATTACAGTTTTATTGCAAGATACATACAACATAATTAAACGAAATTGCATAGATTTTTGGCACTTAACGTAAGTAAAATATGACTTTCAAAATTCGAATTACAAAAGGAACCTGCTCACAAAAATTTTAAATTCAGTGTCTGATTCGGCGCGTGGTGGACACTCAGCTTAAATGACATTGTTGTCAACTTTGTTAATGGCCGACCGCTTATGCTTGTAATGTGGAACAATTAAAAGTAAAACATGACGGTGATATCACAGTTCCCGGTACATTGTGGGAACTTCGGCTTATTAATTACTTTGTTACGTCATTCGAATGGCTTGATAATCTCTTTATGGACATGACTGTATTAAATATAGGATGTTACAAATATTTTATTGGTTATTTATTGAGTGTTCTAACAATACCTTATATGTAAATATCGAATGATACTGAATGAATTAATTAATGGAGCAGTAAACCACTTGCTTGAAGCTAGAAATTTATTTCAGTTCTGTTGTGGTCCATGGACCATGCAATATAAACAGGGTTAGTCAAATAACTTCAATCTGATTAGATTAGACAGTTATAGGTCGTGTATTAAGGCAACTACGACACAATTTTGCATGACTTACATCTATAGTTTATAGAATGTATCATTGTATAGGCATTATATTTAGTTTTTAAGTGACTATTTGTAACAACTGTCGATAGCTGTTTTTGATTCTTATCTGTACACGATTAGGCTCTTGGAATATATTTTAAATTATTATAGATGTTTCCTGGATCTACTTTCAGAATTACTCTGCCCAAAAAATTGAAAATAAATAATTAAAAATTCTTACCAATTGCAACGGGATGTAACGCTTACCTGTAAGATAAAAAAATAAGTTCAATCATTTGAAAAAATATTTCTATTTAAAATTAATAAATACTAATGAATTTAATCAATAAAAATACAGCTGAAAATATATTTATCACATTTAAAAATTTATAAAAATAAATAAATAACTGTTAGATATACATATTTGACATTTGTTGTATTAAAAATAATTGTTATAATCCGTTATAAGTTATTCTGCTGTTTTTAATTATAACGTTATTTGTAACAGTAGCGTGATAACAAAACGAATATTGATTGATCGTATTGTGAATTCGAACGTGTTTAATGTGATTAGCCCTCTTTTTCGCACTTCTGGGTTATTATGTAATATATCCCTTTTCACACAATGCAATAACACCGACCGACCATTGTCATCGTCGATAATAAGAACGGTAAGCGAAATAATGGTATCGAATTGTGTTTAAAAATGAGAGACGATTTTCCCTAATTACTATATTTTAATATAACGTTAGAAAAAATCTCTACAAAATTAAATGAAAGCCTAGTAATGAGCGTAATATTGTACCGGATTGAAATGATTCTTGTCGGTTTCAAATACAGTGTTGGTTAAAGAACGACTTTATTAAAACTTAACTCGACGGTGTTGGGGACAGGCGACAGCGGTTATGAATAAACTATTCTAATAGACTCAACACAGGGATCAAAGCGATTCTACTAGCCCTTGCCCGAGATTCGTCCGCTTTTTTTTTTCGAAATGACTACGCTATTGACCCAGCAAGGTCTTAACAGCTTCACCGGACTACTAAGGCGAGCGCTTAAGGCACTCAGCCGATTTTATTTTGGCAACCAGCTCAAGGGTGCGCGGCACACCTCGGCTTGGCTGTTGCCTGTTGCAAGCAAAATCGCGACATATCTTAGCTAACCTAGCTAACTATTCATATATGTATGAGTTGTTGAAACGTATATGTGTACCAAGCATATACGCCTCAACAACTCCTCCATATATTTACTATCGGAAAATTGAGAGTTTTTCAGTTCGATAAGGGAAGAAAAAAAAAGTAAACCCTTCCACTTTCACTTCCACTTCGTGTAGGCGTGCACGTGTGTGGGGGTGAACGTGTAGTGTTGTAGCAGTGATATATATTTGTGTGTCACCGTATCGTGCAAGCAACGCACTCAAAGGCTCCCTACCAAGGGATCGAACTTAGGCTTGAGCCGTTGCCGTGGGATGCCTAATCGGGTGTGCGGGAGCGAAATTAACCTCCAGATCACGGCGGCGTGATATGTGGTTACACGGGCGTGGGCGTGAACACGCTCTGTTTCGAGGGACAGGCTGGTACTGATCGTTCGTTGACGTGATTGAATCAGGAGGGTCGGTAAAAATGTGTCGCGGACGTCTTTTATAACGCGCTGCGTTAGGTACGGGTTCATAGTTTGCGGCGGATACCAATAACGGACTGGGATGATTCGCGGCTTTTTCAAAATAACTAATCGTAAGTGATTTTATGTACGAGATTCGTCTGTGTAGAATAGTTGCTTTGGTCTAAAGCTAACACGCAGCGGAAGCTCTCAAGAGGAAAAAAATCCCAATTTTTGAAACATTCTCCGTTGGTGCTCCGCTCCTATAGATCTTGGCGTAATGATATATGTATATATATATATACTTTGCCTCTTTTTAAGGTGGCTTTGTTGTTTCACAGAGTTTCAAATCACAATAGGGCTAAAGAAGTTTTGATCGAATTATATGATCAGAGATGTCGTTAAAATATCAAAATATATTAATTCTCATAAACAATAAATAATTAATTAAGCAATACATAATAATAATTGCTGCAGAAAAAAGTGCGTGTATCAGTATGTACACGCGTAGGACACTTCTTTGGTTTATATGTATTAAATATATATATATATATATATATTAAAGCCTACAACTTTCCGCGTTAAATGAGCTGGATAACACTGAAAGAATTTTTCAATTCGAACCAGTAGTTCCAGAGATTACCCCCTACAACGTCACAAACTCACAAATTCTGGCTCTTTATAATATCATTAGTATAAATTATTATAGATAAGTTACGTATATATTTGTGGGTCTAAGTATGTATAAGTGTCCATCTTCTAGTAGTATATTAAAATGAGTAACTGTATAGTTAAGTATTTATATTATGGGATTTCGTATAGTAAACAGTTTAGAAGCATTTCATATGTATATTATTTAATACATATAAACCAAAGAAGTGTCCTACGCGTGTACATACTGATACACGCACTTTTTTCTGCAGCAATTATTATTATATATTGCTTATTTAATTGTTTATGAGAATTAATATATTTTGATATTTTAACGACATCTCTGATCATATAATTCGATCAAAACTTCTTTAGCCCTATTGTGATTTGAAACTCTGTGAAACAACAAAGCCATCTAAAAAAGAGGCAAACATATACTTCTATAAGAATTAACGTGCGAAATAATGAGATAGAATACAGTATACAGTGTTACGTATTACGGTGGCTTGGAGAAATGCATCAACAAACGTGTATCGTTTGCATAAATATTGTATCATTTTTATAAGATTTCACTTATAGCGTGTGTGAACAATTTTTTTTCTAATCCACTTATACAATAAATAGGATATTTTATGCAAGATGGGTACCAATACCATACAATATAGAGTGAAATAACAAATAAAAAAGCTATTAGATACCTGACAGACCAGAACTCTACAAATCATAGAGTGGAAGAGGGAGAGAGGAATATTATATACATTCTTAAAAAGTTTATGAAACAGTCAAATCTAAGATGAGGTGCAAAATATGAATATTACATATACAGAGGTCGTTATACCACGCGCCGCTAGTCGTAAGCTAGTAGTAAAGCGCAACACAGTCGGTCACGCTTACTTGCATGTCATGACGTGAAGTCATAAGTTCATCTCCTGCCAAAAAACAATCACTCGACGCGTCTAAACAAGTTTATACTTAATTTTTTTATGGAAATACACTTAGACCAAACCGCTAACGTTTACATGTTATACCGGAAAAACTTCACACATATCGCCCTGTGAATGCACAAAGCAGAATAATAATCATAAGGCGGTCCGCAATTAAAAATTTAAGGCACTTTGTCGACGCGCTGGCCTTTAGCACAAGTCTCACGTCGTAATGTAAGTTTTTTTACGGTGTGTTTATTCTAAAAAGATTTTCATTTTTAAATTATAATGATAGTGTTTTTTTTTTTATATTTTAATGACGTCATTAGACGTATGACTGTGTTTTATGGATAGTTTTTTCTAAGACACTCTTTAGTGGATTATAATATGTTAGTACTTAAATATCTTTAAAAATATTTAATCTGTTTTTGTTTTAAAAGATTTTACTTTAGTATAGTTAGTAGCTAAACTATACTATCACAACACGTACCATTGCAGATAATTCTAGTGTGACTGGGCGCTTGATTTCTTATTTGTAACTCTTTTTGCATCTGTCCTCCACTAGTTTCATCAGTTTTGATCGTATTTCAAAGAAATATTATCCAATTTGAAGTATGCCGAAGATGTATTATGGTAAAATCAAATGTAGGAACTCCCAATTGTAGCTGCATATGCATATCTTCAGCTTGAGGGTAATAGTACCGAAACGGATGAGTCTTGAAAATGCTCTACCGATATGCCCAATCTATGTATCGAAAGTGTTGCCAATGTTTTTCGATGAGTGAGATATTTTCCAAGCTCGTGGTAGCATTTTAATATTCATAATATTATTCTTATGGTCTACGCTGAACACCGTATTTTTATTTGTCAACTTGCGGTCTTTGTTTAATGCCAATGCTTCGATTAGTTCATTATTGGGTTCAGAATATGTCAGCAAAGAGGTCACAAAATATTCACTGTGTTTGTTACGAATTTCAGCTAGAGTAAAAAGAATAATTATTTATTACCCGTAGGTCTTGCTTTCTGTTACCTTGCGACGTTCCGAATAACCTATTCGATCTATTTGGTTACTACGGTCTCACTTAACGTACTTTCTAATTTACACTTTGTATAGTAAATCCTTCACTAATAAAAATCATAGCTTGATGCTAGACAACCTATAGGCTTTCTGAATGAATGTTTACAAACTATTTGGTAATTTATAGGCAATTCAAAAGTTAAGTCATCGAAAAGATGGTAGGTTTTTAAGTACGCTCCATAAAGATAGATTCTAGCTTCTTATTTTTTTATGTGTCAGTGGCTAATACAGTCATATTTCATTGATATATGGAAGATAGTCAGCTTTTAAAGCGTGCCCTACGCGACATTCCTAAACTTTATCGTTCGCGAGATCGCTGACACACCTAACGGGCGCTGTACACATTTTATAGGGCGATCTGTTGACAGATTTGTGTTTACACCTATTTAGGTGACAACAAAAATTACCCACGCGAGTTAGCGATAAAATTTTACTGCTCGGTTGTATAATAAATTTTAGTTATGTGGGCGTCACCACTACTGTAGATTGCTGTCGGTATGGTTTCTACGAACTTGGAAATCATTGTAGTTTTTGGAAATTAAACATTCAATAAAATATAATATAATCTCTTGCAGCGAAGAGAGAGTAAAAATCCGGTATAACAGGTGACTGTTTAAACAGTAGCAATATTTCTTTAGGTCAATCTGCACGCGATTCCCGTTCTAATTGACCTAGAAAAACACAAAAATTATACACAATCCTCTACGCGTTCATGTTAAAGCACAGTGTCAATGAACGTAGGATGATTACACTTTCATTTGAATAGGGACGTGAACGCGTTAGAAAGAAAACAAAAGGTTTATCATCAGTTTCATTATCGAAAGTTATTAACTCTAGGACACCCATTGTAGCTTTTGGCACCGGTCATTACACATAGGTTTATTACGGTTGTGTTTATACTTTTGAAAGTCTTAGAATAAAATTCATCTTAAGTTTTCTTTGGTTTTTTTAATACTTTTTTTTATTGTAGCACAACAAAGTTACTGTACTATGCCTGATTTTAAGTTAAATACAATCCAAAAACATCGGCAACCACCGAGAGACAGATTATCCATCGCCACTGTTGTGCCGGCCCGTATGTCTCTTCACGTTACGTTTGAAGGACCCCATGTCATACGAAAGAGGGAACACCGGCACTCTCACTGACAGAACAAAACGCAATAATGCAAGCACTGTTACTTCAAGTCGATTTTCTGCGAAAGGGTGGTACTACACCGTGCGAGCCGACTTATTCATGCTGAAACCGGTAATAGCTTCAGCGTGTCTCTACCACTACAATTTAATTATTAATATTAAATAGAGGAGTTAACACTTGGAAGTTGTGTGCAAAGGATTACTAACCATTGTAACTGCTTCTAATAAAAACGTTCCTAATAAACTAACACAAATAATAAACAGTATTTCGAAGACTATAATTTTCTATTTTTAAAAATTATTACATAAGAGTCTCTTAGCCCGACGACCTTTCCGAGCCGCGTACTAACGAATTTATTAGCATAAAACGTAACAATTTTTTCTCCATTCCAAATATTCCATCAACCGTAAAACTAGTTCATATAAACATAGATTAATAAACAAAAACAGAAGTTCCACTTCGCAGAAATGCCAAGAGAATAAAGCGATTTCGCAATGGAATAGTAATACTGGGAAACGCGTTACGATCGCAGATAGACGGATGCGAGTATCCCTCTCTCTTTATTATTCCAATAACAATCTGTAATGAGTGCTCTGGTCAAACGTAAATAGCGACTTCATACATTTGAATGATGCCAACGTAAACTCTATAGTTTAGCTACTCTGTGAACTTTAGGGTTATCAAAAACTTACTATATCCTCCAATTTACCCACACCTAGAGTTCAGGGTGTCCTAAATCAGAGTCAATTGTGGAGACACCATTTTGATAATTTGTATTCCTATATGTTTACTAGTTTTTGTTCGTGGCTTCGTTCACGTTAATGTAGCTGTGACCCAGCTCTCGGGAAAACATTTTTCTGCATAAAATGTACCCTTTGTCCTATTTTGTACTCCAGACAACGTGTTTACAATTCCGTAATGATCAGTTATGTAGTACAGGCGTAAAAGTTTAACAAATCAACTCACATTCGCATTTATAATTTTTTTTTATTAGTAACATGGCAATGTGACTGCACTGTGTCTGATTGTAGGTACAGCACAATCCAAAAACAACGGTGACCGACAAGAGATGAGTTATCTAACGCCAATGCCGCTGGCTGCGTAAATATCTCTACATGTTACGTTTGAAGGAGCCCTTGTTATAGAAAAGAGGGAACACATTGGCCTGGATATTGTTTCTCAGCTTCACGGTAAGGACAAATGACGATGTTACGAACTTTTTAGCTCGTGCCCAGATAGGATTTAGGATAAAACGGTGGCTCCGAAGCCCAGCGCGAGTTAGTACTTATGATATAACATAAAATATTCCAGGATTTATTCATAATTTAAACTCAGCAAAATTTAGATCAAAGGAATATAAAATTGGAATTTAATTTTAACTAACCATTTCACTTTTGTTTATTATTATTACTTCTGCGCAGTCCAGGCACAAATATTAATAATTTACTATGCATTAAACAGTACACTAATTAATGATGAATTTTATAAGTATGGTATGTAATAACAAGTTGCGCGATTTAAAACTTACTCTCAGTAGTAATAAAATAAATTGAAACATAACTAATATTAAACCATACAAAACACCCAGCCATAACTTTACATCCACACAGATTTATTTAATCATTACAATTATATACCAATATGACTACGATTGTAATATGAACTTCTACAATAAACAGTATATATGTTACATACACATTAAATTATGAAAATAGAAAAACGTTAGGCACAGCCCTGTTAAAGCGGACTAACGTTGCAAGATCAAAGGAGCACCTTACGTGCCCCGTTTACATTGTAACCTATGTGCCCTGTTCAAACTGACATTACACCACTTACCTACGAGCAACCGCTAGTGTGGACGGGACATTAATTGTCAACCAATACTGTAGTCATATTACGCACCCGAAAATATTGCCGACTGTTTTGTAACGAACATGTGAATATGCAAGGACAAAAAAACAGCTCAGTATAATTTTCTCGACTTTTTTTATATCATAGTTGGCAAGGGAACAGGTGTGTAAGTGATCACCACCGTCCATAGACACTTGCAACACCAGGTTAGTCGTAAGTGCGTTGCCAGCCTGTGTTGGGGGAGAGACGAAGAAGTGAAGCGGAGAGTGGGAAGGTGAGGAGAGACGGGCCTCCGGCGTTCTCATTTACCGAACGAAACGCAACAATGCAAGTACTGTTACTTCACGTCGGTATTCTGTTAGAGAGTGGTGCTTACCTGAGCGAGCCGACCCATTTATGCTGACACTAGTAATAGCTTCAGTGTACTTCTACCACCTACAAAGGGCTCTACCACCTACAAAGGGCTCTACCACCTACAAAGGGCTCTACCACCTACAGCGTGGCTCTATCCCCTACAGCGTGGCTATTCCACTTACAAGGACTGTTTGTAAATCAAATATCTTCATTCTTTTTGTTTAATAGCTACTTTTATAACTACTAACCTTTGTCCACAGCTTCGCTGGTATTAATATAGATTTAACCTATTTCTTCGAGACATTTTTTTTTTTTGATAAAAGATACCCAATGTTCTTGTGCGAATGTTTAGGATTGTTGTTAGAATCATATTCACTTCGATGGATTGTTCAATTACCACTGAACCGTCATTGCGTCAATCCGCTCTTTTTAGATTTTTTTTGTGGACGGAATTTGAAAAACAAAAATTTGTTGTAGCTTTTATTCAACAAACTCTGTAGTAAAATATCTTTGAACCGTATCAACTCTGTGTTAAAACAAAGACAAAAGAAGGTAGTCACTAATGCTAGGCCACTTCCCCCTTCACCCTTCCCTCCTCACTCCTCGCTCCCTGCTCGTTCCCAAACACAGGCTGGCAACACAATTGGGACTTCCCTGGTGTTGCTAGTTGTCTATTGACGGTGATTATCACTACACATCAGGTGACCTACCGTTGGGGTGTAAGGGGTGTCGAGTAACATCTTAAGACTTGAGACACCCGAGCCAACCTCACTTGCACGTGGTGCACCCTGCTGATCAACGAACAAGGCAATGGCGATAGCGGGGTGGTAGGGTTTTACAGCCCGACTGGGTCGCAACCACCATGTACATGGCGAAAAAGCCCGTCATAGTGACTCGCTTTTGCGCGTCGCGTTTCGGGATCAGCCTGTGCATATCCAGTACCAGGTGACTTTCGTCATTATGGTCGGCATGACAGCGGCGACCGACGATGGATGATCTGTCTCTCGGTGGTCGCCACTGTTTTTGGATTGTACTATGCTTACCATCAGGTATAGTGCAGTCACTTTGTCGTGCTTCAATAAAAAAAAAAATTCGTTTGCCTCGTTTGTTATATGGGAATTAAAATTTAATAGGAATATTTTATTTTCATAACAAAAAGTATATGTAATACGACGAAACGTCGCGTTGCCAGTCAATCAACAGAAATATTAATGGTCCTCCCGTTTTTAGGTTATGGTGTAGGCGGTACATCGCTCAGTGTGCGTGCGACATTATTGATAATAATAGGAGATTAAACTCTTTGATGTGGTTCCTCGTAAATAAAATAACAACAGGATATTTAATTTCGTATATATTCACATGACACTGGCGACTTTGTCAAAAAGAATTATTAATACTGAAAAACTAAAATATCCCACTGTATTTTTTTTTAATACTTGTATACTGATAGGCAATTATTTTTTGGAATTCGCGTACGCACATTTACGTTTTTAAATTGGTAATACTATCGGTAGATGGTGAAGGAAAACATTGTGTGAAAACCTGAACCTGAGTGTTCTTGTAATACCTTTAGGTGACTAGGGTATCCCTAACAAGATTTTTTTATTTAATTTATTTGATTTTTTTATTGCCATTAAGAATACAGTACCTGGGCGACCGAACCTAACTCGGTTCTTTAAAAAACATTTTTAAATTAAAGTGTTAGGTTCGCCTCACAAAATTTGCATTTTTTCCCATAATAAAATATAACAAAGATATCTCTCTTATAATTATAATAATAAAATTATTTATTTGATTAAAATAAATTGTTAGGTTCGCCTTACAAAATTATGATTTTCTACAAAAAAAAAAAAAATTACACTAGGATTCGAACTGGGGTTACACGAATTTTCGAAGCAACCAATTTCCACCTGAGCTATTTTTGTTTTGACAACGCTGTCGAAATTTACCTCCATATTCTAGCTATATTTTTTCATCGCCTGAAATCTCAGTTAAAAAGTTTCCTATGAATAGAAATCTAGCTAGATCGATTTATATAGATGACGCCGTTTCCGAGATCCTGAATATGTACAAATATAAAAATATAGAAGAATTGCTCGTTTAAAGATATTAGATACAACCCCAAATTTTCACTTGCCTAATCCCACCCTCCCATTTTTTATTCGCGATTTTAAAATTCTTGTATGCACAATATCCAAGTTATTTAACGGGAGTTTGTATTTCAAAGAAAACGAAATTATTCGTGTTGCTGAATGATAGAGGGCGTTACACTAGCCTCATCGAAATTTCTTCTACACATGCATAAGTAATTTACTAAACCAGGTAGGTATTTATTTGAGTAAGTACCTGAATGATTTGGTTTTAAAATCGGAAACAGTGGGAGTCGCTGTAAACGAGTTCTATGTTTTTTAAGAGTGTTCTAGTTTGGAAATACAATTAGAAACGATGGGTAACCAATTTCTCGCAGACGAAGTTGCACGGGTTAGCTAGGATTCTATAGTTTTAGCATTTAAAAAATTTAGACATCTAAATGCAGTTGCCGACCTATTTATGTATAATATACGCTTTAGTACTAAAACTAACTTAGCATGGTAGCTAGTAACCTAGTAACACAAACTTGAGAACATTCCCTGCAACTAGGAAGTTCAGACTCTTATTTGTAATATCCGAAACTACCTGACGCATTCATACTGAGGTCGCGAAAAATAAAAGAGTTTAAATTTAAATCGAAAAATAGGAGTAAATCTTTAAAATATTCAAATAAACGAAATACATAAACCATACAGCACGCTCTTTATGACGCTTTTTTCTAAGGCTTCATAATTCCCAGAAATATTGCATATCGTATTCTATCTCACTCTCTCGTACATTAAGTTCTATAGATTTATATGTTTGTCTCTTTTTAATGTCGACTTTTCGTTTTACTTCTGTCTCATCGAGTTCCAAATCACGACAGGGCTGAAGAAGTGTTAACTTAAAAATACATTAAAGTCAAGGATAAAATTACACACGTTCTCTAAATACACGGTGTCGAATTCACTCGCATTTTGTTAAACAAATGTTGTTGTTCAATCTTACGGAGTAATTGTTTTTCTTTCGGCAATTAGTTATTTTATTTATATATCCATTTGTGTTTTGTTTTGTTATATATTAAATACGATTTAAGAATTAACAATGATTCTGGAAGTTTCATAGTCAATTATTGAATTATAGTTCAATTTATACTGGTTATCATAATTTTTGTTATAAATTATTGTCAATTATTCTGTTATTTAGTAGGTAAAATGCTATATTATTCCTACAGTTACTATGAGATAACCCAAAAAAGCCGTAATCCACAATGAGCAACTTTACCTGACTTTTTTATCTACTTTCTTAGTAGTCCGGTGAAGCTGTTAAGACCTTGTTCGGTCAATAGCGTAGTCAGATCGAAAAAAAAAACTGATTGCTACCCCTTTTGCAAGCAGAGTATAACATATTTTCAATAACAGCTTTGTTTGCATATATCCCGTATTAATGAAGTGCTACACACTACCACACACGAGATGATTCTTGTTGGATACGAAACTAACTTTTTAGAGTTGTGGTCCATGGACCATAACTCGTATTACAACTTCCAAAAATTGAATATCAGCATCTGTAAGACATTCAACTAAAGATAAGTTCTATGTGTAAACCTTCACTGACGTTTGTAAGAACAATAAAAATATGTAAATGCTAGTTCGGGTGTAGAAATGTTTACACGGGCGGGCGTTCTGCAGTATACAGGTGAGATACCGGAGCGAAAATAACCTGGATATTTAAATAAAAGAGAGAGAAAAACAAATGAAAAACGCAACGCAATAAAATATTTAGTCACAATAGAAGCGGCCGGCGATAAATCTGTCCGTTCGTACAGAATTAAAACCAATTCAGCTTTGAAACTTCGAGTCGGATATACTAACTGACGACAGACATAATATCGTATTATAGTTTGTTGAGACGTTCGTGGTACGGGGTACAGTCCAGGTGAATTTTATATAAATGTTCATGGAATTTTTTTGGGAACGGACGGTTGATTGAAATCTCTATTTTAAGCCTTTCTCTTCATGGATAACATTTGTATAGTTTTTTTTTTTTAACTATCTCTGCTACGCATCCATAAGTGGTTGTCCTAATTATCCATTAATTGCTTGTAGTTTTGTAGTCTTCAATGATGATTACAGATTAACTTAAGTAATCAAAAAAGGAATTATACAAGAGATTAAAGATTATTGATCTGTAATCATAACCTTGATTACTTTTTTTGATTAATATCAGAATATTAATGTAGAAATAAGTCATAGTTCTATAGTGTAAATCATCTTTATTTGTAATTAACCTTTGTCATCAATTTAAATTTGCCCTAATTAAAAAACACAGATTATCACAATCAATGAATTTTAGGCTTTCAAGTATGTATTTGAGATCTATACTAATATTATAAAGTTTGTGAGTTTGTAATATTGTAGGGGGTATACTCAGGAACTACAGGTGCGATTTAAAAAATCTTTCAGTGTTATATAGGTCATTTACTAAGGATTCTTATAGGCTATATATCATCACCTTAAGACTTATAGGAGCGGAGCACCAATGCAGAATGTTTCAAAATTGGGGTTTCTTCTCCCTTGAGAGCTTCCGCTGTGTTAGCGTTAGCTCAAAGTAACTATTCCACGCGAACCTAGACGCGGGCAGAGGCTAGTTATTTATAAGCGAGTACGGTAGTGTTATATTAACTACTACTAAAATATTGAATACAAATAATCATATATCTTAATTACTGATTACTTTAATCAGGATTAATGATTACAGAATAATCATGATTAAATGTAATTTTGATTACATGTAATTCGGATTAATGTAGTCATAATTACTTTCAATCATATTAGTAATCTTTAGTTAGTCTAATATGAGTATTTCTATTTCACGACCGATATTTAGAATATGTCATCTTACTTCCAGATTTTATCTAAGACAGTATGGCGTTACAATATTACTTTACGTATGTGTGAGTTATCGTGCCATATTTTGTTAGAATATCATGTAGATAACGTATCTTTAGTTATAATATCATTGTATCTTTCGGAAATAGTACTTTTTTTCTGGACGAAAGATAGCGTATGTCCTTTTACATTTCTCTGACAAAGTGTATTCAACATTTCATGATGATATGACAACAATTAAACAAACTACAAACTAATTTTATAATGTAATTTCAAAACGCTAGCTTTTTAAACAGCCGTTTCCTTTTTATATTGAACAAAATAAAGGAAATTCAAATCTGTGCTAAATTGTCTTCTAAACTACATATATTGTGGAACAGTCACAAACGAACAGAACAGACGATATACCCACGTATCGCTCATAAATTATACCGTTACACTTCTGTTGTTCTACGACTATTATATTCATTCAATATGACATCTTTATTTATCCGCAATATTCAAATAAAAGATGACAATCAACCCTGTTAACTTATTTACAATGATATTCTCTAGATTTATTTTATAAAATACATTTAATATTTCTCACAGGAAACGATATGAAAACATTTGCGGCGATGTTATTAAAATGAAATTTTGTAAAAATATTACGTCAAAACGTACGAGACAAACAATTTCCGCCGCGGGAATAGAATTGAAGCTGGTTTGATTAAAACAAATAAATAATTTCATAATTTCTCAGTAATTGGGTGTCGAGCTGATTGTCTGACTTTGAAAACTTTGATTACGTTCATGTAATGGTACATCGACAGATTCAAAAACTGCGTCATCAGAAATCAAACATAAACTACAGATGTAAGAATCGAAGTCAAAAGAATTAAATGACATAGCCACGTGATAAGAGGACACGACAGATGAAGCAAAATAGTGACACGGTGGTACTCCAGAGAAGGCAAAAGAAAGAGAGTTATACCACAGAAAAGGTGAGATGAGATGACGACATCAGACAAGTGGTACGAGTCATGTGTAACAGAGTGGCTTAAGAAAGGAATGAATGGAAAAGGCTGGAGGAGGCCTTTGCCACCTGGCAGATCTAGGGATGATAACCAAGAAGCAGATATTAAGTAAATAAATAGTTTATCTAGCATTCGTTTTAAGTTTATTGTAATTAGTTGAAGAGATCTAAATAAATGGCTATTAGTGCAGAAAAAAACGTGGTGTAAATTAATGCAAGATTATTTTCCAGATACTACGTAAATATTTTGAAGAATCCCAATAGCAAACGATAATGACACTTAATCTGCACGTGGATTGGAGTTCTAAAGTGGGTTTTTTTCCGTAAAATATGCCACAACTTTAGTGCAGAAAAAGATCGTGGTGAAAATTGAGCATGATGCCAGATTATTTTCCATAACGTGGATTCTTCTCAAGGTTAGGAAACTCTCATCAAAATTATCACATTATTCTTATAGTTGTGACATTTCAAATTCAGCATTCTAAAGATTTTTTTTTATTATTATTCACTTTTTTTTTATGGAAGTGACTACGCTATTGGCCCAGCAAGGTCTTAACAGCTTCACCGGACTACTAAGGCGAGGGCTTAAGGCACTCAGACGATTTTATTTTGGCAACCAGCTCAAGGGTGCACGGCACACCTCGGCTTGGCTGTTGCCTGTTGCATGCAAAATCGCGTCCTATCTTAGATAACCTAGCTAACTATTCATATATGTACGAGTTGTTGAAACGTATATGTGTACCAAGCATACACGCCTCAACAACTCCTCCATATATTTATTATCGGAAAATTAAGTTTTTCAGTTCGATAATGGGAAAAAAAGTAAACCCTTCCACTTTCATGTGTAAGCGTGTAGGCGTGCACGTGTATGGGGGTGATCGTGTAGTGTTGTAGCGGTGATGTATATTTGTGTGTCACCGTATCGCGCAAGCAACGCATTCAAGGGCTCCCTACCGAGGGATCGAACCTAGGCTTGAGCCGCTGCCGTGGGAGGCCTAATCGGGTATATTATTCACATAATCTACGAATACAAAGATAAGATTCACACAAACTGAATAATCAACGTTAGGAAGGTAAGTCGATTCGATTGATAAATTTATCTAATACTATAAAACAGTTTAAAAATACAAATCCGGTATTAGCTGGATAAAGTTAAAACTGTAGAGGATTTTTTAGTTTAACCATTGCCATAAAACACAAACGGTCGGCCGACCACCCAACAATGGCTCGGCGATTAATAAAAGTATTTTTTCTGTGTTTTTTTATAAGTTAAAGAAACGAAACTCCTGCGCACAACGTGTCAAATACTACACGATATACGTTCATCCTAAGACATCGCGCGTGATCACGTTCCGCGCATTATTTTGATAAATTCGTATTTCGAATGCAGTTACACCATTTTGTTTTAGGGTTCCTTAATGAAGACATATATTTATTTGTTTTTTTTTTTATGTAAGGTTTTCAGATAAAATCTTTGTTCAGTAACAATAACAATAATATTAATAACTATTTGTGTAATTTTTTTTCTTAGGTATGAATATGCCAAAATATTTATATTTGTCAATGGGTCGGGTCGCCCGGCATAGTAACACCCACTAGCAGAAAACCGACGTGAAATAACAGTGTTTGCATTGTTGCGTTTCGTTCGGTCAGTGCGAGCGTCAGAGGCCCAGCTTCCCTTCCCTCTCCTTTCTCCAACCCTCTTTCCCCCAAACACAAGCTGACGCACTTGCAACTCCCTTGGTATTGATAGTGTCTATCGACGGTGGTGGTCACTTAACATCAGGAGACCCGCCAGTTCGTTTCCAATAACATAAAAAATTGTACAAATGACAAAATAAAATTTTGAAAGCTGTGATGTCATACGTTATTAGTGGCTTTCACATGTAACACAAAGTTTTTTTTCATGTGAAAACGTCTATTCGCTTGGCAAATACAGTGATAGCTGATTAAACTGTCTTGTCATACAGTTTACCATCAAATTTTAATTATATGCGACAATAATGGTTGAGATTAGTATAAATAGAACAACTCTGTACGAGTTACTCGTGGTACCATCCAGCTAACGTCTGCCTCTGCGCGGGATTAATATGTATTGTATAGAAATATAAATTAGTATAACATGAGAACACGTTTAGTCAAAACATTGATTCGATAGGTATTATCGTAAACAGTTTAAGAAGTAATATTAAGATTCAAAGTGAAGTAATAAAAAGAAATATATACAAAAATGAGTATAAATATTTTTAAAAAATATATAAATTTCCCCTTAACACGTTCACGCCGGCGCGTACCACCAGTGGCCCGCACTAGACCGTCTTTTCTGGCGGCGCGTACCACCGATGGTACGTATTCGATTGTGCTATTAGAAATAATGAGAATTTAATGTTTATTTATTAAAAATAGCACAATAGAATACCACCGGTGGTACGCGCCGCCAGAAAAGACAGTCTACTGCGGGCCATTGGTGGTACGCGCCGGTGTGAATGTGTTAAATGTGTTTTAAATATGTGCGAAATTTAAAAAAACATAAATCTGAACCTAGGTCGTATTAAAAGGATTTTAAAAATTAATAAAGATGGGTCTCGAGGAAATACAAAAGTTACTGTAGCATCGAAAAAGAAATGAATAAAAAACATCGCAAACAATAATTATATAAAAACATGACATTGTCTATGCTACAGTATTTTTGTTTAATTATTAAAAAAATACAATTTCTATACATAAAGTTAAAAAATAACACTATTATTTTAATTTACTCTCCTACGGAACACTTCACAATATAATAAAATACATTTACAATTATCAAAGCTTTTACAGCCAGCGAAATATGCTTTAACACAATACGAGATAAAGTTTAAAATCATTTGAAAGAACATTAAAGGAAAAATTATAATTGCCTCACGAGAAATGCGCGTGCGGACGCTTTGTAATATTTAAAACAATGTGTTTAATTTATTCGTGAGTTTGAGGTATTTAAATTGACCAATTCTTCGCTCGTTAACGTGTTATGAGGTAGACAGTAAAATTGCATGTACGCGATATTTCTATATGAGTTAATTTTACTTGGTTTGCATTTAATTAACGCGTGAGAGGTGGCAGTAATCTATACCAGGTAATTGTTTGGACACTAGCAACATTTATGAAAGACACTCTGCAATAGATTCTCATTCTAAATCAATAAAAAATGAGTGCTTAATATTTGTCCCAATTATCCAAAAACATGCAGAAATTATATTCACCTCTCTAAGCTGTTGTTAAAGCATAGTGTCAATTACCGTCGGGTGAAGTGAAAGCGAAGCCAAATAACTAACAAAAGATAATTTTTCGAAGTTTCAACGAACAAAAGTCTTTATTGTCCATTTTCTTATCGAAAGTTTTTAACTCCTGGTCGCCGCTCGCAGGTTTTATTACAGGTCATTCAATCTAGGTTTACACTTAAGTTATGGATCCATACTTTTAAAATTATCAAAACAAACTTTACCTAAGGTTTTCTTTGTTGTCTATTAACATTTGTTTTGATATTATTTTGTGTTAAGTGTGACAATGGAGTTTAAATTCCAATGTTTTCAGTTTTCACTTCTGTCGCCAGATTTTATTACTGCCTCGACTTTTTTTTTATAAAACTGATCAGGGTAAAGTCAAGGCTAACAACATCATTATCACCATCAGCTTGTACAAGACTCATTGCAGGGCCATAGACCTCTTGCTGAAGTAAGGTATGGGTGTAATCACTAGGCCAGTCCACCATGTATCGGTGATTTCAATATCCGAGAAATCCAGTTCCATATTTTCCCACATACAGTAGTAAGTACTAAAAGAATATTTCTCAGGTTCAGATTTTCTCATGATGTTTCCCTTCACTGTCAGCCGATAGTGCTACCGATTTAAATTACTAAATGTTCGCTAATTCTGCAAAAAATTAACGGTACATATTCGAGTTGAAACCTGCGGACATCGGATTAATAATTCCACAGGTTAAACCACGGTTTCAACACTTACGACGGTTAACAACTACCCGTAAATATATCTCGAAGACATTGTATCCAACCCTGAGCTAAAAAACGGAAAGTTAATTACATAAAAAAACCTTTCAACTCTAACATCAAAACTTCAGTGAATAGGTAAGAACACAGAAACTCTGGTCCAGTATTCCACAGCTATAGTCTATTCAATCTCGACTTATTAAATAAATTAACCGACCGCAAGTTGGTAAAGGAAAAACTAAAAGCTATACAGGTTGGTACTTTATAGGATAAAGAGGGTGTTGAGGCCCCTATTGTTTACGATCTTATATTGTTGATGTATTAAAAATTATGAAAATATCGCGTGCAAAACTCAAAAAGAGCCGTACCACAGCAGTTAGAGTTTTATGTCAAAGTAACTTTTTTGGTTTCAATATTTTTTTAATAATCACATGTATTTAAATTATTAGATATGGTTATACAATACACCTGTATTATTAAATTAGGGTATTAATTACATACAAATATATCTTAAAAGTTTCTTGGACTTAATACGTTGCTTATTTATCACTTGAGGTATATATAAAAGGAAAAAAAGAGTAAAATTTGGTAAAACAAAAATTTAAAAAAAAAATTGGGCTAGAAATGGATTTGTTATTTTTAACCTTAAATCCAAAAGTACTTAAGTACTATTTACAGAACGTGTGAACATCAAAAAAATTAATTTCATTTAGTTCTATGTCATTGTTCAACCCATTTAAATAAAATATAATAAGTCTTACTTGTTACGAAAAATAATATTATTTATTATAATACAAGCGTGTATCACCTTAATCCGTCACTTGTAACTCTTTTTCAGAATTAATTTTTAAAATTCTTTAAATCCAAGCACCATCCTTATTCTAAGTCTTGGAAGGACCGTGAAGAGAGTAGGAAAAAAATAATTGAAAAGTGACGGAACAAATAGTCTTAACATAGTGCTGTATTAACTCTTTATCGATATATTTTAGAAATAATTCTAAAATAAAAAAATAATAGGTATTCAATCATAACTAACTAAAAATAAGATTATTGACATAAAAAAAATGATTCGAAATTCAAACAATGTAGGAAGCACCAGTTACCTTTGGTAGTAAATTAATAAAAATATCGCTTAAAATAAATAAATTCACAATGTAGTCCGATTAACTCGTTAAGACCTTCTCAGGTAAATAGCGTAGTCAGATCGAAAAACAAAAGATCACAATTACTTACAGACGACTATTTATTCTAAACTAAGTGTAGTTTATATCACGCAAATAAACAGTTTTTATACATACACTATATATAAATATCGTTGTTTCACATACAACACCGCTAATTCAAAACTTGACTGACGGCTTTTACTTTTAAATAAGCTCATGACGTGTCTAACTACATACAATATTTTGGACGTTTCAACTAATAAAGACCTACGATTCAGTTTAAATCACTACTTACTGCATTTTGTGGTGTAAGGGGTGTCGAATAACATCTTAAGACTTGAGACACTCAAGCCAACCTCACCTACACGTGGTGCACCCTGCTGATTAACGAACGAGGTAATGGCGAGAGCGGGATGGTAGGGTTTTACAGCCCGACTGGGTCGCAACCACCATGCATATGGCGAAAAAGCCCGTAATAGTGACTCGCTTCTGCGCGTCGCGTTTCGGGATCAGCCTGTGCATATCCAGTATCGGGCGACTTTCGTCATTATGGCCGGCATGACAGCGGCGACCGGCGATGGATAATCTGTCTCTCGGTGGTTGCCGATGTTTTTGGATTGTACTATGCTTAACATCAGGCTTAGTGCAGTCACTTTGTCGTGCTTGTATAAAAAAAAAAGAATTGAGATTATAACATGCATTAAAAAAAATCCCTCTCTTGTAAAATTAGTTATATTGATTTGCACGGTCTTGTTTGCTAAATGACAATATGTAACACACAACCACAAAATCGACAACTATGCTAATCACACAAAAGATGTCATATCTATACGGATATTAAATATCACGTCGCCTGAACCCATCTTAATATACTCTAAAATGTCTTTTAAAAATAATTTATTTCAATTAACAACCTCACCAAGTATCACTTAAATTATATAAACAATATAAAAAGATGTAAGGATTCGATTGAAAAAGCCAGTTGTGTATTCAAAAGACTATCAATTACTTCATAAATCGATGGAGTTCAATATAATAACCTCAGACAAATAAAATACACCGGCGCCCTCACCATAACATCATAAAGATGGTCACATAAATATTCACATATATTAAAAGATCTAAAACAACTCACATTATAAGATTTTAAACAACATTCACGGACTGCAACCGCATCGTTAAAAATTGTTTCGTTTATTTTATCAACCCGTTAATCCGAAACGCTTTGGTTATAAAATTAAACGGTTAAATAACATATATCGATAAAAATAAATCGCGCACATCACTAGCTCGCCTCGGGAACGCGTCCCAGATTCCAAACTTTTCATCACTCCTTGCTTTCCGGGCTCATTGTGTCCGTGGGAACCTTTATTGCCGCCATAGAAAACGATGAAAGCCGACTCCCAAGAAAAGCATTTGTGCACAACCGGATGAATAGAGCTGACAAAGAACCGAGTTTCAGTGTTGATTCCTTACCGGGACGTACCGGTTTTCATCTTTTCATTCGGAATTTTCCGATTGGGCCAACACTCCATTCGTTGCGGTTGTTCAGTAAATGAGTTTCGTTCTGGAGAAAGGTTAATTTACTTTCCAGTCAGGTTTTGTTGAATGTTTGACGTGAATGAACCCTTATTTTTGTTGTTCAATATTTATTCTGTGTATTGATTAATTTTTTTAAATAAGTTTCTTTATTCATGCGACCTTTTTCTCCGTGAAAATCGGTTTTGTGAGATGAAAAAGATTTTTATTCTGATTATACGTGAATTGTTCAGTTAATTATCGTTCTTTATCTAAGTTTTCTATTTATTTCAAATTGATTTATGCTCTAATAATGGTTAAGTATTGTAAATTCTATATAATTATACTAGATCTATCCCACGGCATTGTACGCGGTTTCAGTAAGTTAATTACTTTCAAGTCTTTATTTTATATCAGTAAGTTATAAGAGAACAACTGCCTGATGGAAATCTGATGAATTTTCATACAAAATGTCACCCCTCTTTTCACCACCTTAGGTTGGTTGAACTTCCAATCCTTCCTTACTACTTACCTGCAGAGTAACGGGAACTCCATGCAAATTTTACAGCCGTGAAGTGCTAATACTTTAAACTATGCGTTGATATATCAGCCAATCATATTTTATATACACATAGTTTATATTAAACATGATCGCTGATTTTCATTAAATCCTAATATGAAACTGAAAGAGTAATTAGTTCTCGTTGTTAGAAACGGAAAGTAGGAGTATATTAAAATACCGGACAAAAAACGCAAGAATCTTATTAAAAGTGTGACGTTAATATAGAAGTCACCACCATACATAGCATTTGATCAACGAAAACCAATCGAATGTTAACCCAAACTACAAATAGGTTTAGTATAAAAAAAAACACAAATCAATTTTTCAGTGGATTTCTGTAAAATTAAAAATCCGTGATCACTCGTCTCTTCAATTCTTTATCTTTATTATTTAGGTTAAAAATTTACAAACAAGATATGAAGGTAGTCTACGAAATGCATTCGAGATTTTCTTTAGAAAACTTGTGGAAGTTCTTTCACGTAACTAACCGTGCACAATTTCATTACGAAACAACCTCTTCGCTTCGAATTCAGAACAAATAGTCACTCTCTAGTTGAGCGTCTGAATTTACTGCTTTTATTTGTTCATACTCTCTTGAAATTGAAAGAACAGCACTCATTATGAAAAAAGCTAAAAAAAAAGTGGAGAAGGATTTCTTGCTATGAAATTAATATTTTAGCTTATACATGAAACTTAAGCTCCAGATTTGTAATGTTTCAAATTGGTAAATATGATTTTTAAAGCAGTTCTAGATATAATTGAATATACTGATGGTTTAAAAAAGGTTAGGAGTGAGGGTGCTGTCCATAGGTAATTTGACATTTTCATCTAAGGCATCGCATGGTAATTTATACATAAACATAAACGTATAAGAAAGTAGTGATAATATATTATAAAAAGAATCATCCTATCAAATCAAGAAGTCAGAGTAATTTCAAAACTTTCTGGATGCCTTAAAACTGAAGACAATATATCATTCAAGACGATTAAAGAATTTGTTGGCTAATTTATTGTTTAGTAAGTTTGAAAAAAAAACGAAACGGAAAATATCAAAGGATTTCATATTGTATTAAGTGATGTAATTCATTTGAATCATATATAGGGTATTCCTAAAGCAAATATTCAAAAGTTCGTAGGGATGTGTTTTTCAATACAACAATTCAATCAGATAATCTCAAATTAAGTCAAGCATTTAATAATTTAATACAACAGCTGCATATCATAATTTTTAACAATATTTCCATTGGATATCAACTGAAATTGATGCCAAATATATAAAACTAAAAAGTGAATGATCCAAACCGTTTTAAGATAACACTTAAACATTGTAAGCCTTCTAAAACCACGGTACTTTGCTAGGCTAATCGACTACTCTAAAAAAGATAGACAAAGGCACAACACGACGTAAAAAACGTTGAAGCAACTTCAGTATAAAAACAAGACTATTATTTGATAGACCTGGTACATGCTAATGCAAAGCATAAAGCGATGTCGCTACCGCAACTTGTGCGACAAAGGTGGAATCGTGATTATATAAATGGATGTTGATTATTCCGTCTTGTAGCTATAAACTTGCGAGATAGTTAAACATTTTATTATCCATTCTATAAAGGTAACGAACTCCGATGTCAAGAGAAAGTTATCGACAAATGAAGTTTATTTTACTGCGTAATATTATGATGAAGATAATTGAGGGTGTAACATTTGTTGTGTCTAATTTCTGTTTATAATGGATTTTCTAAGAGGATTATCTATTTATATATAGTGTTTGGCAGTCGCAATCTAGTCGGACGCTATTGTCTTGTATTAGCATCTTTTTTATGATTGATAGGGTTTAGAATTCTTCAATCCCATCTAATGTCAAATGTGATGGTCTAACATGGTGACACGCAAAACTTAGACAGGGCTGGCTTTCAAGTTGCAGCTTCCAAAACACACCAACAGGTGCTTTGACTACAAGTTATGCTTCAGCTTCAGCATGAATGGATCGGCTCACCCGGGGTAGTACCACTCTATCAAAGAAAACCAACGTGAAGTACAGTGCTTGCATTGTTGTTGCGTTTCTTTTGGTTAGTGAGCGCGCCCGAGGCCCAACTCTCCTCACCTTTCTCCGCTTTTCTTCTCTTCCTCCCCCCGCCCCCAAACACAGACTGGCAACGCATTTGCGACTTCCCTGGTGTTGCAAGTGTCTATGGACGGTAGTGATCATTTACCATCAGGTGACTCACCTTTTTGTTTGCCTCCTATATAAAAAAAAAGATTTAGAACGTAAAGGTAGCTAAAGCATTTTTGGAAACCGAGTCAATCGATGTAGGTACGAATAATTGCAACTGATTTAGAGTTTTCGGCTAAGGAAAACGTGGTGATGAACATAGCATAGTGTTAGGCAAATTCCAAGTTGATCCGACTAGCTAACAACACCTATAAATAGAAAATTTGACGCCAAGCATCTATTAGTTGTCTTCGGCAGCTGCATTTGTGAGCCATTAGCCCTGCAGGTTTAGCCTGTTTACGATCTTAGGCCACATCGTGATTTAAGATTAGATTTGATTATGGTCAAATACTATAAAATGCCTTAAATTATAAAAGAACCTTAGACCCAATAAATAACATAAACGACATTTTATTACTAATGTAGTTTATTCCTTAAGTTGAAATAAGTATCAACGCGAGCGTATTCGATCGCAAATTATAATTGAAACATAAAAAATCATAATTACACTGTCGATTTTTAATAATGAACAATTATCATTAATTACACTGAGATTCGTTTCGTATCGCATTAAATTCTTGGTGAGTAATTTAATTGGTAATTAAGCCTTTAATATTGTCAATAAGTCGTGGTGGTCGCAAGTTTATGTCCGATGGAATATTGATTTCGAGAACGGTGATTCTAAAACGTTCCAATTTTTTTGAGCGTGGACCTATATTTATACGGCGAAACATTCTACAAGGGACATACAAAGATTCTGGGCTACATGGATAGTGCTACGAATACTACCGACTACTATATGATATACTATATGATACGATATGATGGGCTGCACAATCTCGATATTAAATGCCTGAAAACTCAGATAAAAAAGTTTTCAATGAATGAAATCTAGCTCGATCGATCTATCGTCACCGAAACCACCTATATACTAAGTTTCACGGAAATCGTTGACGCCGTTTCCGAGATACTGAATATATAACAATATAAAAATATACAAGAATTGCTCGATTAAAGGTATTAGATAGATATATTACAAGCGTTCTAATACTTTACTACCAACTATTATTTATAAAGTACCTAATACAGCTGGTTCGGAAGACATACCAATTTCTCGGTACTAAGAAGAAACTATCGGTTTTTTCAAGTATATAATACATAAAGAGACTGAGACAAAACAGTAAATTACATTTTCGTCCTCTATTTCCAAAGCAATCTTATTTTTTTCTAGTACATGTTGATGTGCTTTAGTGTTCTCATAATTTGGAAAAACATTACAATTATCTTTCCTATTACTTAGATAATTATAATTAGATAATACCTAATACTTTCCTTAGATATTACGGTCAAATTTCGGCCACCGGACAATCATTACTTTTATCAAAGTTTCACGCATTACTGTTAAATGACTATCACTCACATAAGAAAGTTATACTAGAAACTTCTACTATTCTACTACAGAATTAGCAAGAAAATAATTATAAAGCATATTTTACATCATGAATTAAGAAAAAACTAAAAAATTCCAATATATTATCTTCCACTAACAGTAACAGATGACACATGACGCGGTAATCAGTCATGCGCATAACTCACTACATAACAATGAAAATCTAACGAATAGAAGAAAATTGCGGAACAAGGCGTGCCTATTTCCACCTAGCATTGTAACGGAACTGTACACCCGTCCCGTTCTAGCAAACCATTTTGCTGCACGAACGATAGAGATAGCGAACACAATAGACAATTGTTATCCCCACTGTCGCGTTGCACTGCCCTAGTGAGAATCTGCCACGGGAATACGATTTTAATTTCAATTGAAATCGAAGCTTTAAGGTTGATTTTTCTGTAAACATCTTATGGTAACATTCGGCCAATAATTCGATTCGTCTTTTATCATTGGGAAAACAAAGCATTGTCTGTTGTATGTATGTATAGAGGCGAGTTTATGGTTAGAACCGGAAATCTATTGGATTTGAAATGTAGGCGTTATTTGTAATGCTAATTTGTCGTTTATGTACCACCGGTGATAATCAAACAAACGGAAATATCTGGATCTTTTTTATTACTCAAAGTAACCAATAGCGTCAAGTAAATGAAACTGCTATTGGTAAGATTGTCATAAAACAATTTCAAATGTAAATAAATGTATGCAAACATATCTATTATTCAGGAGGCGCTGGTGTCAACAACCGATGATAAAAATGTGAATTAGCCGCCCAATAGACAACGAAGTGAGTTAGATAATATGGACGAAGAAATCAGCACGCATGACAGCGTTGTTTAGTGAAATATCATTCCATTCGGATCACGGGTAACCCAAGGAACAAGTCACATTTGAGGTACCATCAAGTCCTTACGACTTACAGAACTATCCATTATTATATTTGGTTACCTTGTTATTATGTAACTTCATGCGATAATAAGATTAAATATCATCTATGATACAACGGAAGCAAAAAAAAAAAACAAAACATCCAAATATAAAAAGCTTTTTTTTCGAACTGAGTACACTATTGACCTATCAAGGTCTTAACAGCTTCACCGGACTACAAAAATAAAAAGCCCACACCACTATACCCATCGGTACAATTTCAAAAAGTATCCTACCTTAAACACTCCATTTATCTGTCCTGTTAGTCAAAGTTATTGTCATAACTAAAATTATAAGCATGATGTAGCGATGAACTGGTTACATTTATCAACAAACTAACAAACGTTGGAATGGAATTCTTAAATGGAGACCGCAAGTTGGACGTAATACAGGACGCCTCCGCGACAACTCGCGAAAGGCTGCTTAAAATGACTAGCTATGGAAGGCCGAACTTTTATGGCGAACCTTGAAAGCTTTGTATCTAGCAGAAGATTGTTAAATAAACAATGTGGGACACTGTATTACAGAATTATTTTTGAAAGATCCATCTTTGTTATTGGAGGCTATCAGACATTTGGGGTACCTTATGATAAGTAATCAAAGCCGCTTAAGGACACCTGTAACACGAGGGGTATCACAGATGTGTTGCCGGACTTTAATGAAGTAGTAAGCTCGTTTTTGGAAGTTCTATAGATTATATAGGTCCAGAAATGCTGTCGCTGGGAGTTCATGCAAAAGGAACGTCTTATGTTGAAAAAAACGTAGGCAAAACGGAGAGTGGGCGATTTCTAACCAACAACATAACGTGTATGTAATTTCAATTTGTCAGGAGTTGTTCGATAGTGGAACTCAGCAACAGTTATCAATACGAGCAGCTCTTCGAAACATTCTCCATGGTATCCCTACATTGTATGTATAAATATTTGTACAAAATAGCGTGTTTCTAGAACTACCATATGAGATATCTACGAGTTATCGATAAGTCATTTTTAAGAATTTTAATTACTACATGGATGTTTATCTATTAACAAAAAATTCTGTAGTTTAGAGATTCCCAACCTGAGTTCTGCGGAGCCTTGGGGTTCTGTAGAATTGCCATCAGGCTTCCGACAAAATTATTTATTATTATCTTTTAAATAATACTAGTTAGAAAGTGACTACGCTATTGACCTAGCAAGGTCTTAACAATTACACCGGACTACTAAGGCGAGCGCTTAAGGCACTAACTTACTTATTTGGGTAGCTAGCGCAAAGGTGCACGGCACACCTAGGCTTGGGCTGTTACCTGATACATGCAATCTATATATCTATATCATATCTAAGGTGACCTAAGCTACATGTTCATGCTTATATGAGTTATTGAAACATATATGTGTACCAAGCATACCTCAATAACTTTAATATGTATTTTGTGTCGGATATTTTTTCTAAACTTTTCTTATATAAATTATAGTGTTGATTTCTAATCATTTATATTGAGTTAGTAAAATAAAAGTTATTTGGTTGGTATTCCGTTATCTTTAAAGTTTAGGAACCCTTGGTTTAGGTAATTAGCTAAACGTATCATAAGTAATTAAACATGAACGAGTTATACTTAGATCAAAACAAACGGAACTACAGCCAATGTCACTTTCAGTAGAGAGAAATTAAAAAAAACGTATATCATTAAAACATATTATGAACAGATCGTGAGGGGCTGGGAAACGTCGGACCAATTAGTGAAAGAAAGCCACAGAGACGCGCGACAAGATATTTTTTTTTTATGAAAAAAATAAATAGAGTTTTGTGTTATAATTAATATCGTACATGAGTGTACTCCGATGTCATAATTTTTAATCTTAAATTTTTGTTTTAGAAACATCGGAAAGTCATTTCAAATATGATTGGATATTACGTGAAATTAAATATAAATTACTAACTTTGTAACTAGCCTGAAAATAAAACCAAATTTTCCTTTAAGGACAGTAGGACCATGAAATTAAATAAAATTCGAATTGAACAACCGAATGTATGTATCTAATACCTTTAAACAAGCAATTCTTGTATATTTTTATATATTCAGGATCTCGGAAAGTGCGTCATCAATTTCCGTAAATCTTAGTATGTAGGTAGTTTCGGGGACGATAAATCGATCTAGCCAGATCTAGATTTTATTCATAGAAAACTTTTTTAACTGAGTTCAGGCAATGAATAAATATAGCTATAAAAAGTATATGTAAATGGTGCCAGCGCTGTCAAAATTAAAATAGCTCAGATGAAAATCGGTTACTAAGAAAATCTGTGTAACCCTAGTTCGAATCAGAGTGACAGCAGAAGTGTATTATTACTTTTTTTTGTAAAAAAAAAATGTTAATTTTATAAGGCAAACCTAACAGTTTATTTTAATTTAAAAATACTTTTTAAAGAACCGAGCCAGGCTCAGTTGCCCAGGTACTTATACTATCAGATATGTTACAATAACATTTTTTTAAGTTTATCTTTTATTTAAAACGCTTAAAAGAAACACCTTTTTTTCTACGAAGGATACCTAATTACCATATCTTATTACTATATTTTCTTTTATAGGTACTTTGTTAAACCATCTTAAGATGTAAGGTTAGTGTTGGTGATATTAAATGCGGAATTGCTTTTTTTATATCATAAGGTGCAAACGAACAGATGGGTTACCTGATGTTAAGTGATCACCATCGTCTATGGGCACTTGCAACACCAGGGGTGTCGCCAATGCGTTGCCAGCCTGTGTTGGATGGGAGGGGGAGGGAAGAGGAGAGGAAGGAAGTGGGCCTCCGGCACTCTCACTAGCCGAACGAAATGCAACAACAATGCAAGCATAGTTACTTCACGTCGGTTTCCTTTGAGAGAGTGGTACTACCCCGGGTGAGCCGATCCATTCAGGCTGTAACCACTAATAGCTTCAACCTGGTTCTACCACCAACTACTACCTACTTTTTTAGGATTTGGATGTATTTGGTCACCTTTTAGCAAAATGATAATTATTGGGGTTAGAGAATTGATTGTTGGAGACGTACTTCGAATTCTCACAACAGACCGGACCTCTTAGTATTATAGAGTACCATTTGTAGGTGGTAGAGCCCCGCTGAAGCTATTTTTGGTTTCAGCTTGAATGGGTCGGCTCCTCCGGGGTAGTACCACCCCTCTCACAGATAACCGACGTGAAATAACAGTGCTTGCATTGTTGTATTTCGTTCGGTCAGTGAGAGAGCCGGAGGCCCAGGTTCCTTCCCCTTTTCTTCTTTCCCTTTCCTTCCCCTCCCCGTTCGCCCATATACAGGCTGGCAACGCACTTGTGACGTCCCTGATGTCGCTAGTGTCTATGGATGCCGGTGATCACTTAACATAACGTGATCCACCAGTTCGTTTGCCTCCTATAGATATAAAAAAAACGTCAAAATTTTTATAAAGCACCCTTAATACCCTCTCACCATCCAATAGTTGCTATAGAGAGCTAATTCTTGATTAAAATGTAGCGTTTAGAAACTAGAAATATATATGTATATAAATAAAGAATATATATTAATTTTACAATTGAGATTGTGGTCAAAACAGAAACCGACAAATTAATAAAATACTATTAAATTATTATAAATTAATCCGAGAAGACATCAGTTGGTGAAGCTGTAACTGACAGTGAAAGAAATAATGTTATAACAAAATGTAAACGAACTAGTTTCTGCCCGCGACTTCGTCCGCGTGGAATAGTTGGGGTGTAAGGGGTGTCGAGTAACTTCTTAAGACTTGAGACACTCAAGCCAACCTCACCTGCACGTGGTGCACCCTGCTGATCAACGAACGAGGCAATGGCGATAGCGGGGTGGTAGGGTTATACAGCCCGACTGGGTCGCAACCACCATGTACATGGC
This sequence comes from Antheraea mylitta, assembly GCA_014332785.1. NCBI lineage: Eukaryota > Metazoa > Arthropoda > Insecta > Lepidoptera > Saturniidae > Antheraea > Antheraea mylitta. The sequence continues at coordinate 406,787 of JACEII010000016.1, forward strand.
GAAAAAGCCCGTCATAGTGACTCGCTTCTGCGCGTCGCGTTTCGGGATCAGCCTGTGCATATCCAGTACCGGATGACTTTCGTCATTATGGCCGGCATGACAGCGGCGACCGACGATGGATGATCTGTCTCGCGGTGGTCGCCACTGTTCTTGGATTGTACTATGCTTACCATCAGGCATAGTGCAGTCACTTTGTCGTGCTTAAATAAAAAAAAAAGTTACTTTGGGCTAACGCTAACACGCTGCAGAAGCTCTCAAAAGGGGATAAAATCCGATTTTGAAACACTCTTCACTGGTGCTTTGCTCCTATTGGTCTTAGCATCATAACGTATATCCTGTAACATTTGTCGATAAATGAGCTACCTATCCGTGAATAAGTTTTTCAAATCAGATTAGTAATTCCTGAGATTAGCGCGTTCAAGCAAAGAAACTCTACAGCTTTATAATATTAGTATAAATTGCGGACAAACTATCAACCTAAACTTATTTTTATTTTAAACAGAATCCATTATTCGAACACATGGCTTCAAAACCCTCATGTTTACCCCTATAATTACATATGTAGAAAACCTTCGTAAATAAATCCTGTATTTGTTTTTAATTTTTCAAAAACGAAACGAAGCGATGCGTCGCTTCTGCCAATGAGACACGTCCCCGACTGATTGTCAATTAGCGACATCAAACGGGCTTTTTGCGAATTAACCGTGCGTTTTGTGTTCATTTTTTGTCCGGACACGAGTCGCGCGCGGGGCAATGCGTTTTTCCGTTTCGCAGTTTCATTTTCATATTTCCGTTTGTCTGGTCGTGGGGTGGGGGGTTACCGGGTGTGGGGGAGGGATTTACAATATGTCTGACCCTGTGTATCCCCCTGTTGTTACCCAATACGGATGATTACTGGAATATGACGTCACTATGCTATGTAACATACATGTATATAGAACATTCGTTTTAATCCGTAATTTCATGCATTGCGCAAATTGTAATGTTTATTTTGAGAGAAAACTGGTTATGCTGGTTATAGAAATGACGCCCCTCTCTGTGTATCCACTAATAACGAATGTAACTATTAATGATTCGTAAAAAGTAGTCCGGTGAAGCTGTTAAGACCTTGCTGGGTCAATAGCGTAGACATTTCGAAAAAAAAAAAAAGATTCGTAAAAATATATAAAATGAAGAGATAAACCAGATCGAGTTTCTTGCCGGTTATTCTCGACGACTAAGTTGTTTTCCGAACCAGTGGTACTTTTGACGTTCATAAGTAACTTTACAGGGCCTAAATTGAATAAAGGATATTTTGATTTTGCTCCACGGTTTCACATTAATATTCACTTAGCTACTTTATGCTAGCTGTTTCTAGCGTGATGTTACATAGGCTTATACCTTTTTTAATAATTTGTATTAATAGTATCATTAAAAAGTTTCTAAAGAGTAATGAGCGTCTTACTCTTTCACACGAAAACTACTAAACGAATTACAATGAAACTTTTCAATAATATAGCATATAAATCAGAATAAAGTACCCATATAGACAATACTTTGAAAAGATATTATTTACATATACGTTTACATTGGTCAAATAAGCTGGAAAAAAATTATGACACCTGATCGTTATTTCGGCGTGCGCTGCTTAACACTTATAGTTAGAAGCGTAAGTTTTTTTATGACATAGCAGAAAACGGATAGGTCACCTGATGTTAAGTGATCATCATCGTCCATAAACACTTGCAACACCAGAGGAGTCCCAAGTGCGTTGCCAGCTTGTGTTTTGGCGTGGAAGGAATAAGGAGAGGGAGGAGGGGGGAGATGATCTTCCGGTACTGTCACTGACCGAACGAAACGCAACGATGCATGCACTGTTACTTCACGTTAGTTTTATGTGGGTCGGTTAGTACTACCCCGGACGAGCCGACCCATTCATGCTGAAACCAGTAACAGCTTTAGCGTGGCTCTACCACCTAGATGAGTTAAGATATAAAGAACTTTAGTCATATGAATAATGAGTACATCCAACGGGAATACATTCCGCAATAAATACGCCCTAACATTGATATTGTCTCCTAGTGAATATTATTGGCTTCTAGTAATCAACTTTTTTTTGTGTATTAAATATTTATCGAAAGAAATATTTATCAATGAACATATGTTGTAAGAATTATCTAATAATGTACTAAGGAAACGGTCACGATATCAGATTTATTCTCACTATATACAGTGACTGCAAATAATTTTTAAAATCTAATAGATATGGAATATAAAAAAAATCAAATCTCGAAAAGGAAATACTGTGATATTTAAAATTAATAAAAAAATGACTCATGTGGTAACATATTACACACGTCGTTAATTCATATAGTTACATTATTACTGATATATATCTATTATTTTTTTTATAGAATACATAAAATAATGTCAATATTTAGGTATTTTATATGTTTACATTTCTAACCTATATGTATTACCATTTCATATTTATGCTCATCCAAAAACATAAAGCATTTGACGTACCAATCACATCACATAGACACGGGAGGTAAAAACAAAGCAGACTAGATGGCAACAGAAAAAAAAGGAAAATCGAACGAGCGTACATCGAACGCGGCTATTCGGAATGCATCCGGGACCGGAGTCAACAAAGGGATTCTGTATTTGAAAAAAAGCGCGCGAATGCGAACGTGGCCCCGCCATTAGCCGCTCCCATTTGCAGTGCGTCTATAGACGGCAGGCCTCTTCAATCTATACCATCAACAATCGTAGGGTTGACACTAATTGAACATTAAACTGCCATACTATATTATCTGTGGCACCTCTATTTACAGTATTTTAAAAGCCATATAGGTTATATCATGCTATATTTGACTGTCAACGAATTTAGTAACAGATTGTAAAACATATAAGTGATTATTGGTGCTTAAAAATATACAGTTATGTTGCTTGTTAGACGTAGCTAGATATATTTTCATAAAAATAATTTAGACTGATAGATGTTTTTATGGAAAACTAAATATAACCATTAAATAACATCAATTACATAGTAATGATGTATAGTAAACGGTGAATCTCACACAGCTTAATGCATTAAAATTAATATAATTAAATAATTGATGATTAAAAATTTAGATATATAGTGCCTAAATAATACCTGCAGATAATTAAAAAAAATCAATACATACTAAAAAGAATAATGTATGAATGAGTAATCATTCTAGTGAAAAAAATTAAAGTATTCTAAATTGAAAATCGTAGTACTGGTAAGTTTTTTTTTATGTTTTACAGGCATGCGCTTGACCATAATCACACCTGATGGTAAGTGACCATGAAGCCAACGATGGGTCGCGCTTACCTGCTAAATGCCTGTTCATTCTACTCTTGAACACTCCCAAGTTATATGATGACGGGAAGACATACGCCGGGAGTGAATTCCACACCTTAGCCGTACATATAATAAATGTAGAAGCAAATCGCTTTGTACGAATCTTGGGAATATCGAGCACATAAGGGTGGAAGCCCTTACGACGTCTTGTCGTCCTCTGATGGAATGGGGACGGTGGGATTATAAGATGCAATTCCTGTGCACACAAGTATTAAGTAATGTAGTGGTAGAGCCATGTTGATGCTATTACTGGTTTCAGCATCAATGAGTCGGCTCGTCCGGGGTACTTCCACCCTCTCATAGACAACGACGTGAAGTAACAGTGCTTGCATTGTTGCGTTTCGTTCGGTGAGTGAGAGCGCTGGAGGCCCATGTACCCTTCGTTTCCTACCCCCTGCCCTCTCTTCTTCGCCCTTCCCCCAAACACTGGCTGGTAACGCACTTGCGAATCCGTTTGTGTTGCTAATGTCTATGGATGGCGGTGATCACTTAACATCAGGTGACATTGTTAGTTTGCCTCCTAAGACATAAAAAAATATATAGAAAATAAAAAAGATCATTGTCAAAAATAGAATACGTATTGCAAAATTTAAACACTCCTAAGATAAACTCTAACAAAGGTATTCTTGGATGGATGAACTTATGAAAGAATTCTGAACGACAGCCCTGTATACAGGGTGCATGTGATCGAGTGTTGTTCAAGTTTTTATCGCTGATTCATTAGTATGAGAGTGTCTTTGTTGAGAACAGAGCGGTGAAGCGCCCCGCAACACTGCAATAATATCCATTCGACATGAAAATTGATTCGACATGAAAGGCTTTGCAAATGTATTGTAGCGAGTGGATGATTGAAAAACGACTGAACGTAATGACTCGCTGCGTATTTGGATAGATTTACCTACACAAAATTCATGCGTGTTTATTTATATATATTGTGATAATTCTGATAATTTTTGATAATTCTGATAAAACAAGGACACGTCTTTTTCAGCCCCGGAATGTATTTTAAATGTATATATTTTATGTACAAAGGAAATAACATACAAGTAATGAAATCAATAATACTTTTCTTTTTTTTCGTAAAGAATATTCCATTTCCCTCCCCTTTGCTGTGTATGCGCATTACATCGCTTACGTTATTTCCCCATGGCAAGAAAACAAGTCGCTGATAGCATACCTCGTGCTTATAAAAATTGCAGTTTCTTAAAACTCTAAAACGTTACATTAATCGAAGATATCATGCACATTCTTCTTTTTTAATATAACGACCAAGTATCTGAAAAGATAACCAAAAAAATTATTGAAATCTATCTGGTGGTTTCTGTGCGAATCGCGCACAATGGCAGAATTCTATCATTCTATAATACGTGTAAAATTTTCTTTAAATTAACGGGCACGACAAACGTTGTCTCTCCCTGATTATAAGAAAATCCTTGATAAATTATATACCCAAACCTTCCTCATGAATGGGTTTATCTATTGGTGAAAAATACATGAAAATCCGTTCAGTAGTTTTTGAGTTTATCGCGAACAGACAAACGCGATAGGGGACTTTGTTTAATACTACGTACTGATAAGAATTATTCACCTCAAATTTTTCAAATTCTTTAATATTGAAAAGTTTTTGTAGCGTACCCCAAAACGCACAGACAATCCTTAATTAGGATAATTTGCTGTGAAGCCTTTATCCAATAAATTTATCTAAGGATGGTATACTATATGACAATAAGATAAAGGACTGATGTCTATCTGATGTCCTTATGAAGTCGAAATTACGGCCATAAAATCTGTAACTAGATATAAATAGAATGATCTAGAAATACGAGTAACCAAGTTAGATTTTTCACTTTTCACGAAGTTGTATTACTAAGGATGGAACCTCCGACAACTAAGCAACAAAAGGCACCCACTTAAGAAACCGTGACTAACTTAATTTGGCAGAAGGGTAAACAAAACAAACGAGGGGTCGATAACGTTTTTTTGTTGGAAAATCTATTGATGGCCATTTCGGTGCGATTCCGTTTCGTGTTTTGAGCTATTTCGTAAAAATAAATAAAAATTACATTATAATAGTTATTTATACCTCGTTTAAAATAAATTCATTTTCACATTTTATAACGGATTCTGCTATAAAGCATTGGGTATAAACTAGCAGCCCCGGCGGACGTTGCGCGCTCTGTTAATAACGAAAACGATGACTAATTATATACCTAAATCTTCTTTGTGAATTACTGTATCTAGTGCTGAAAATTGCATGCAAATCGGTCCAGTAGTTTGTGAGTTTATCGCGAACAGACAGACATATAGACGTGGTAGAGGACTTTGTATATCAGTAATTTAAGAATTTACGAGCATTTAACTCTTAAGTACGTCACCCTTAATAACTAACACTAAAATAGACAGAATTATTACAATGACAGTGGAAATATTATTTTTACATAACAGTTAAATAAATGAGAATAAAAAACAAGACACAACAAACACATAGTTAATTAACAAGAAGTCAAGGTTTTGACAGATGTCGTTGGAACTTTTAATAATACAGCTTAACTTTTCAACTATAGTTCGTAACATACAAGTTTCCCAGTTGTCATCAACTGAAATCATAATCCAGTAAGTGTCGGATTTGACCTAGATATTATTCTGACGAAATCTAACTAGAGAACTTCGTAGTAATTTTAATGTATAAATGGATTTCTAAAATAATAATTATTAAGAATATAAAAACAAAGTAAATATTTTAATAATAAAGTCACACAGACTGATGGCCGTGTTAATAGAATAACTACTAGATTTTTTAATGCTATAAATTGGATAGAAGTAAGTTACTACATATAGTTATTACAGTTGATAAATATACCAATAACATCCAAAATTTTGCTATTGCGGTTTTTGATATTTCCATTAAAAATATAGGCATTAATGTACATTTTAATGATATTAACCAAGGATATAATAAACATATAAAATAATATACGTCAATAATAATTTTGTTTAAATAATCCCAATAAGGTTCGATGTCAGGCAGGCAGCCGATTGTAAAAATGAAGCCAAATCACAAACCACAACATGACAAATATGTTGTACCGACCCGGCTTAGGTGGGATAAGGGTAAGAAGAAGAAGAATAATTTCGTCATCGGCAATGAAAATAGAACTGTCAGTCAAAACAACAAAGTATAAAAGAAAATTAATTAACTTACAAGCCTGTTAAACAAGAAATAGGAATTTTGATATAGAATAGTCTACAGGCAAAAATAGAAAAGAAAGCGGGGAATTAAATAAATGAAATGAACAATGTAGAGATTTGCAAATTGGGAACAAGCTACGTCTCCCTTTTGAATTCGTGTGCTTGCATGCAAAGTACTGTCTGGACACTAAGGGATAAAGGGATAGAGAACAAAGTGCCGACTCTTCAGTCTAATTTGGTGGTTGGCAAGTAAAATTTAAAGAGACGAATATTATTACGAATGTTTGAACAAACTATTGTATAAAGTATAACTTCGAAGAGAATAGAAGTAAATCTAAACAAAAGTAAATATTAAGAGATTTATCTGAATGGAGAGCTGGAATATAAATCTTATTTTTACGGTTCCATCATTGTTATTTGGTTCAGTAATTACTGACATGAAAATTGACAAATCGTGAATATTAGAAAGAAAGAAAAATAGAATATTACGTAACAACGCGGACACATAAGTTATTATGAAAGATGAAAAAAAAACACAAAATTAATTAATCCCTATCAATGTAATCCAAACAGCAAATGATACTAAAAGTTGGCAGACACGCAAATAGGTCATCAGTGTAACTGATTTTGATCAAAATTTGATAATTATAATTAGCCTTTCGAAAGACTTGAACCAATAAGCCATAAGAATGTATAAAAAGATATTATGGAAGAGTAAAATAATTATTTCAATTAATTTCGTTCTGGTTGTTTTACTTTATTTCTAGATACAATAATAAATCTTAATACATTCAACCAATCATATCAGTTTTCATGCTAAATTTATGCCGATGACTTCATTGTTTTAACACACACGATCAACATCCATTTATCGCCTTTCAGAATTTGTTTTACCAAATGATGTTGATGTCTTCTTACCTTAGCATGTTCTTGTTGAGCCAATAGTTGTTCTCTCACCATCTGTAATTGGAGTATCAGCTCGGAGACCTGTCTTTCCTTTTCATGGACGCTCTCGCCCGCAAGAGCTTGAAGGGCTCCCGCATCTAATACTCCTCGCCGCTCGCTGTGGACAATACGTATTCTTATGAATATTTAATTTTTATAAAGGTTTTTATTTAACTTAGTGGTATCTGCGACTTCGTTAACTTAAAAATGATTTTGACGTTCCATGAAAATTACTTTTCCTACCTGATCGAAGTTAAGCTGTCTGTAATTCTTTATTACAATTGTATCAATAATGCTTATATGTCACAACACGTTATAATATATTGAATCTCCATCGAGTCGCATATTAATCTCAAAAACGGATTCAAATTGGTACAATTCTTTTCAAATGATGCATTTTTTTAAATTTATGAATTTAAGCACGCTGGAATACTGTACTACAGCTTTTTATTAGTGATGAAATTCCCAGAATCAGATAGATTGTCCCTGAGATTGTGCCATATACTCAAAGTTATAAGTTTCTTTACAAATTAATTGAATTGGCTTGGAGTACGCACAATATATTCATGACTGCGGAGATGCGACTATCCTTGTTTTTTTTTTCTCGAACTGTCTACGCTATTGACCTAGCAAGGTCTTAACAGCTTCTCCGGACTACAACTATCCTTCTTATTTCATAGTATCAATACTTTATGGTTTTTATCATATGAATTGATATTAAATTCGTCTTAATTGTGCCAACACCATACTGATATATAAGAAGCAGTCATAACAAAACGAAGGGACAAAACTATTTTTTAAACTTACCAATTCACAAATGAACATCTTTTTTCTTACTACCAAAAAATAAAACTAAAAGTTGCCATGTCAGGCTTTTGTTTTTCCTTATTAATGATATTAAAAATTACTAATAATAACGACGTCATTATTTCAACGTATCTCATTGCAGACTAGTAAAAGAACACCGGGAAATAAACATTCTCCGAGTTAATTAATTTCGAAAGAATATAATTTTAATGAAGTTTTCATATTTTCTGCACAAAGCAACACATAAATCGCATGCGATAATTTTCATATAATTATGTAAACATGAAATTGCTTTGAACAAGTCTATGTTTTCTTAAATCTTTACAAGATCTCGTGTTTAAAATCTAGGTATATTATTAAGTTTAATCTAGGCATCTGGATTAGTGTTAACACTCGTTTTTGTATTTATAATAATAGTCAAAAAAAGCTTTTGTAATTACGTAGGTGATTATGCGTCAGAGAATGCGATTATGTTACTTCCCACTGCTAAATTTTTAGCATAAAAAAAAGGTTTCGGTTATTTTTAATACATATTTTGTGCGCCATTTTCTCACAGACAACATAGCCGACTCCTATGATTTTTTAGTAGGAGATAATCTATGGAATTACCAGGTTTTTGTACAACAAAGTACGACAAAGATAAGAATTTTCAATTTCTTCGTTCGTGCCGGTATGGTTGCTACTGTGAATTTGTGGAGACGCGTACCCGTCCGTGTAGTTCGGTATTGGGAAGGAGAAGATGGGATGAGGTTAAATAACTCTTAATTTTATCTTAATCTTAAATAACTCAGAACACTCGCCATGATAGAGACGATAAAACACGCTCAGTGAGGCGATGTTTCTTTGCAACTGAAGCGGTTCAAGGTAGTTGGTAATGTTTGCATCATTCACAATACGGACAGCCCATCGTTGCAACCTGTCTAGAGCATCAAATGCATTATTATCACCACACACCTTTTTTTTTATTAACGTGGGGAAATCTCTAACGGATACCCACCCTCCCGGGAAAGAGGGTGGGTTATGTCCGACTCGCATGGACTAAAACCCCATGGTGTACCGTTGGCCACATGTTAGGGGCGGCCAGGGACCGTTCTCGCTCTCTTCCTGAGAAACCGCCCCTGCGGCAGCCTGGCAAGTTAGTCGCCAGGCATCGTCCTACTATAGAGAGACAAGTGGGTACACAACCAGTCACCTCCCCTCGTCAGCCAGACCTGTGCAATGAGGGGATGAGCCCCCCGGCTGCATCACCTCAGGTCCATCACCACACACCTGCCCAAGCAGCTAAAATAGCTTTGCGTGTGACACTGTACTTCTTCTTTTACTTGCATTAACCGTCTCACCGGCTGGTCCAGGAACGCGAAATGCCTAACTATGTCACCAAGGCGGAAATTACAACTGATGTATGGTAGTTGCGATTTAGTCGAACACAATTGCCATGCTCTAACACCCAGTTATTATAAGTTATATAGCTTTAATCTTAAACTCTCATCTGACATTAAGGGTCGTTGTAGTTTTATTTGTCGGCTTCCTTATCAGGTTCTTCGGCAAATTAAGAATTATATCGTATAAAAGACCATTTTTTATCTTTCAGCGTATAGGACGGAGTTCCTTAAATTGATTACTGAATTAGGTATAATTTGGCACATTAACATATCAGTGAGAACAAGACACTAAGGAATACAGAAACTTAACTAAGTAACCTGCGAAGTAGGAAATCCTAATAGGGATTTTGATACAAAATAGTCAAAGGATAAAGACAGATCGGAAAGCAAGGCAGTAAGTAAAATTAAATGAATGATGTATCTGATTCGCAAATTGGGAAGAAGCCGTTTCTGCCTTTTGAATTTGTGAGTATTTAGGCCCTTTTGACTTTGGATAAACTGAGTAAAAATAACGAAAAACCGGAATTCTAGTAGTGCGGTGAAGCTGTAAAAAGGCCTTGCAAGGCAAATAGCGTATTCAGACCGAAAAAAAAAAAAACGAAAAACTAATTAGCTTAGAGTGATAACTTTTCAAGCGCAGTCATCAGAACAGCTGCATAAATGCTTGATAACATATTTACAAATTCAGAGAGACATCTAATCATTAAAAAGCTAAACAAGTAAGCCTGAATTGCATCAAAATTGTACTAATAAGATAGAAATTTCCATAAAAACCATCACAAATATAAAAGACGTCGGAGCACCGATAACTTCTAGTACCGACTTGATCGATTTGAATAATTCATGATAACAGAGCAGTGGATGGTGGCAGCCCCGAGTATGATATCAACAAACAAAGATCGCACAGGACGGCGAAACTTCAGAGATAGCGTAGTCGTCTCCTTTACCGCAAGTTCTCGTATAACTCTCACTTTTAAACCACGTCGTAAATCGAGTAAAAGCTGACAAATTCAACACGTAAATCTTGCAACAATATTCAATAATGAATATCACAAATTGGCAATAAGATTAAGCTGATAATTTATTTTTTGTATACACATAAATATATATGGAATATTCGAACTCATATTTTTAAATCGGTTAAGCCGATCTTGATATCGCTTCTAAATAAGATAGAGAACTTTTTAGAGTATTAGCTGCACCACGCATTATTACACTCCTTTAATGAGCAATTAAAATATATCCTAACTCCTAATTAATATTATAAATCCGAATGTGTGCTTTTTTTTTCTTGTTACATTTTCACGTCTTAAGTACTTAATTGATGTTTATGAAATCTTGCATACAGATTTTCAGAGGTATAGAAAAAGACACAGAGAACCTGTCATACAGAAAAAATATATTTTTCCCGAGAGATTGATCACTTCCACATTCATGCAGGCAAATCTGCGAGCTAAAGCTAATATTTTATAAACGCTTGTGACTTAAAATGTATTTATCTAACGATAAAAAAAATGGTCAATAATAATAATTGGTATTGGTATTGGTTGTGGGTACTTAATAATAATTGGTATTTAAGTTTCTGAAAAAAGGAACCTGTACAATATTGCATTAAAGAAGCAGCCTCGTACTTAGGTACGCAACGCAGTATTAGATACTGCTGCAAAGAAAGCGGTGCGGTGCACCTCGAAGGTTTGATTGACAGCTTGTTCTGACATATGCTTTATGTAAAGCATCTCAATTCTAATTTTCAAAAGGAAAACCTATTACCATTTGATTTGATTAAAATTGCAGTCCTCTTCTAACTATACTTTTATACATAAGCTGTGCAAAGGTAACACTTGTAAGTCTATTGTATTAGATTTAGAAGGTACATTTTGGAATCATTAATTTAATTATTTTTTTTCATTCATAGAAAAAAAATTATGTTTTTAACACTTTACACAATCTCAACCGAAGTTAAAAGATAACGTGTTCTAAGATTGTAAGCACGCTAAACCTAGAGGGGACTGGCTGTCAAGAGCCACTACCGCAACACAAGTATAGCTTGGCAAGATATTTTTAATTTGACTGGGGTAGTAAAAATCTTACCATTATCTAAAGCCTGCCTGTTTTTTTGTTGCTACTAAAATAATATATTTAGTGGGTTGGATAATTCCTGAAGCAATTTTTATCGACTACTGATAGACTAATTCTCATTGATCGTGATCCGAACGTAATCGCTTCGAGTTTCCAGTAGTAGGAGCCTTCACATCGGCACACCAAACAAATGCACCGGAGGACGGAACTGAATTATTAATGTCGCGGTCCCAGGCACATCTTTCAAGGCGCTCTGACGTAAGAACTCGCTTCACGTCTTAAAACAAGAACATCTCCCGTTGACTTCTACATTAATTATAATTTATGTTAAATATATTATATAAGTTTCATTATCACCTGACCGGATGATACGCGTAAACGTTAGAGTGCTAACGATATGAGAAGAAATATATATGAATACATTTATATGGTGTAATGTGCCATTAAACGTTTCCGTAACACTTATCGAAAATAGGGTTGACACGTCCATTTTATTTTAATTTAACGTGGACGGATATGGTGTCTAATTAATACAATTTTATTCTAATAAGCGGACAGTCTCGTCACACATCTTTGCACTTAACTGAAGCTGGGTACGCTTGGAGATTTTTGGTAAATATTACGAGATGTTTTGCTATATATTGCAAATTTGTGTTCGATGGTTGTCTTTGTATAGTTTTAACTAAGTGATAATAGTATCTGGCAAATAACTCTTCTTTGAGAAAGCGATAGAAAAAATAAAAGGCATTTTATATTTTCTACCAAACATGGATTAAAAAATAAATAACAATTAGATAATTTTTTGTAGGTGGTAGAGCCACGCTGAAGCTATTACGGGCTTCAACATGAATGGGTCGGCTCGCCCGGGGTAGTACAATGCTATCACAAAAGACCGATGTAAAGTAACAGTGCTTGGATTATTGCGTTTCGTTTGGTCAGTGAGAGCGCCGGAAACCCACCTTCTCCTCGCCTTCTCACTCTCTTCTTCCCTCTCCCCGTAACACAACCTGGCAACGCACTTGCGACTCCCCTGCTGTTGCAAGTGTTTATGGACGTGGTGATCACTTAACATCAGGTGATCCACCTATTCGTTTGCCTCATCTGATATATATATATAAAAAATAGTTTAAAAATGTTATTTTCTGAACACATATAAACATATCTGATATAATTTATTATATGTGGATACACAGATGAAATGAAATAAGCATGTTGTGGATACAATTGTTTTATACAATATCATTATATATTTTTTATGTATTTAGCTGTTCGGGTTACTATCCGAAATGACTAGACCAATTTTTAATAGAATACTATCATGCTTTTATATACAGGCTAAGGATCAATGGCTTTATTTAAAAGGTGTAACTTCATATCGACCAAAGAATGATACGGGGTCGGTAATAACGGCAAAGTTACAGTTAACAAAGCCTAAATCATTATTTGAGGTAAATGCAGTAATGTCTGTGAAACAACAAAACCTTACATAAGAGTAAAATTGCAAGCACCAGCTAGTGTAGTTAGTAACAAGTGTTTCACAAATAATATAAATATATATTCTAATTCAGATAAATAAAATAGAAAATAATTCAATGAAATTCATCGAATATAAAATAAAAAACAACGCAACAAAACGTTTCCAAAGATAATATAAAAAAGTAGAATATCTTTAGAACCATAGTAGCCAATGCGATCTGTTAATAAATTTCTATCAAACAAATCTCAAAGCATATACAAAATATTGGACAAGATAAATATTAATAGCTTATAAAATCAGGGCATAGCAAAAATATGTATTTATTTTTATATTAAAACTGACATGAACTCGATTAATTCGACATAACTAATGAATGACAACCCTAACCGCGCCTCTGATTCCGATTAATCGGGTGTCACAAAATTGTATGCAAATAAAATGCGACAGTCGGCAAAAGAAGAAAGAAATGAATACGGTATAATTTAATATTAGCTTAAGTGTTTGATTCCTAATGTATGGCCAACATTAAAATGTTATCAAGCAAATTTAAATATATAATGAGCTATCGATTAGAATAAGGTTATAAAGAAATCCAATTGATTATCAGTCGGACACTATTAAAGTAGATGCCGTTATCAAAGGTTTGATGTATCGCTTCCATCTTATGCTTTTCTTTTCATCTGGGCGCGATTGCACTATTTCTAATACGGCTTTTAATGCTTAGTTCCATCTCTAATCGTTTCGTTCTCACCATCATCAGCTTATATAAGAGACACACTGTAGGCCTAATATAGGCGTCTTCCCGAAGGAAGTTATGGGCTTAATCACCACACCAACCCACAACAATTTCCAAAGTCTGGGAAATTCATAATTCTACATTTTCCCACATACGTTGGTACTACAAGAACATTATTCAGGTTCAGGTTTTGCTCAAAAAGTTTTCCTTTACCGTCAGTCGATAGCGTTACTGACCTAAAAGAGCAAATGTACGTGACTTCAGAAATTTGATTCAAATCAAGCAAGACGCGGTTCAAATCATTCGATTAACACGATTTTCTGACCATGTTTGCCTATAAGACTCTCTATAGCTCCATGTATACTGGTTGACTCAAGAATATGACGAACAAAAGCATATCGACTGCGGTTGCAATCTAACAAGATATAGTACACCTACTCCTTTTAAATAGTAGATGAATACTGAACGAACCCAGAAATTAATAACGCCGACGTATACTGTTAATTCATTTGGCTTGTGTTTTTTGATTACTTAGACGTGTTTAAGATTGCAACTAAAATTATTATCGTTGACCAATGACTCTATGAGAACTCGAACTCGATGTTAGACCACTTTTTAAAAAGTTCGTCAAAGATTGAACAAGTACAGCATGGATGATGGAAATTGCACCAGTACTTACGTACTGTTGGAATATATTTGGAAATAAATTATTTGGACTAAACTCATTATTACGAAGTTTGGGACATTCTCCAGTATCCCACACATTCACTTTTGCGTTGCTAAGATTAATCACGTTTCTCTTGGAACAATAATTCATGTAATTACTATATTTTTCCCTGTCAAGGCAACAATATTACCTGATCGTGACAACCAGTTTAAATGGTGTACAAAAATTTGATCGACTTTTTAAAAGTCGAAAAGGAAAAGTCCGGAGGCCTGATTTACTAATTGCAAAAAATTTAGAGCACCAGCGATTGTTCCACAGCCGTCACTCGGTATTTCGCAACGCATATATCTCATTATTTTACCTTTACAAAAGATCTGGCCACTTTCTCGACACCGGGTCCTCTGGTGAACGGGTTACCAAGAAATATAAATTAATTGGGCCTAATTAACTTTGGCCGTTTTTTGAGCGGTGTCAGTTTTTGAGAAAATCTTATTGAAAATGATCTTTTATTTTACAGTTTAATTGGGTTAGTTGTTCGTCTACTTCGTTCGGATGTAAAATGGTGCATTTTTTTGCGGGCTAATAAAAGTTAGTGTACGATTTAGTAAAAGCGGGTTTGGAGTTTTTGCCATATATCTCTCTCCACCTGACTATTAGTCTAACCAGGAGGTATGGTCAGCCTTTCGTAATTTTCCTGTCTACTTCATTCTATCCTTGATATCGATTTTCGGAAACTTTGCACTCCTTCATATCCTTCAGCATTACACATTTTCAATTTGTTTTGAGCCTGCCTCAGATTCCTAGACCAGGAAGGGACAGTTGTAGCGCTATTGTATCTAATTGCATCCATTGTAGTGGAGAAATTGAATAAAACTACTGTTCTTCTAAATTTGGAAGACCAAATGTAAATGTTCGCTCAGACGACAAAATATTTAATTTAAATTTAGCACATCATCATTAAGAGTGACTGTAGGTACTTTATGGCACAATTTAGGAGGAAAAGTTTGCATCGAGCTCTAAAATAACACGACCTAAAGGCAAACAGTTGTAGGTATATAATAAAAAAAACTATCATAGAAACAAGAAGCTACCACGTTTCACCGTATACATCATCTAAGTATATTACGCCACGTATAGGAGCGGAATTTTAAAAAAAGTATCCATATGTTATATTAATATTCATCTCGATGATATGGAGATATCAAAAGCGATAAACCAGTCGCTTAAACTTAACATTATCTCTATTTTTAGAATTTTCGATACGACAAATATAGTTAATGTGGGACATGAACACAATAATTGGGAGATCTATTTCTCTGCAACCTATTCCATTAATATATGAGGCTTCATCCTTTATGGCGTAAGATAGATATCTCGTAATCATTGAAATAAGAGCCTACGATAGTTAAAATATTACTGAATTCGGAGTTATAACAATTTTGAAGTTTGACATATTTTCGACATTTGGATTTTTTTGTATCAATTTAAATATCTACAAAGCTCAAGTAAAGTGAAGCTAGTAGCAAGTGAACACCAGGCCTTACGTAAAGATCAGAATAGTGTTTCATTATAACAAATAGCTGAATGTATATCTGTTCAAACGGAGATGCATAGTCGCGCTTTTCACAGCGTCCGTGTGTATACGGCTCAAACGAACACAAGATGGGAATGTAGTAAATAGCATTCTATAAGAAATTTCGCAACAACGCTGAATCGATCTCGTTTACGACGCATCGGTGACGGTTCCAAGAAACTCGTTTATTTTCCTGTTCAATGGGAACGCCATTTATGATTTATTGACGATTGATTGCCGCCGAGGCACCCGGTTCGACTCCTGGTGCGTAATTAACATAAGCTAGGACGTCGATGTACGCTGTAGTGTATATTGCCCTATACTTCAAAATTGACAAATTTCTATGTTTTTGTTTCTCGAACTGACTATGTTATTGACCTAGCAAGATCTTAACAGCTTCAACGGGCTACTGAGGCGAGCGCTTAGGGCATTCAGCCGATTTTATTTGACAACTAGCTCAAGGGTACACGGCATACCTCGGCTTGGCCTGTGCCTGATACATGCAATTTGCGACCTATCTGAGCGTAGTTCGGTAAAGCTGTTAAGACCTTGCTAGGTCAATAGCGTAGTCAGTTCGAAAAAAAAACCTATCTGAGCTGACCTAAGCTAACTATTCATACAACTATTCATTCATACAGTTGTTGGAACATATATGTGTACCAAGCATACATACCTCAACAACTCATATATATTTTTTATTGGAGAAATTTTCTAAACTATTTCTGTTTGATAAGGGAAAGAAACAAAACCCTTCCACTTTCATGTGGATGCGTGTATGCGTGCAGTGTTTGGGGTGATATGTGAATGTTGTTTGTAATGTAAGTGTAAGTGATGTAAGATATTATATCACTGTATCACGCGAGCAGCGCACTCAAGGGCTCTCCGAGAGAACGGACCTAGGCTTGAGTCGCTGCCGAGGTAGGCCTAATCTGGTGATTTCTATGCTTATTATTTCCTTTTTAACCTAGGAGAGGATGATTAATATTTTACGTTTCTTTGACATACTGTGTAGCCTACACTACTTGATGGATTTCACAATATAGAGGTCGTCCAGTGACCAAAATTCGACCAGAATTAATTACCTTTTCGTTTCAATACCATTTAAGTTTTCTTACCACAGCGGATACAAATATTGTAGATTGTAGATGTAAAGAGCTGTTATAAATGACGTGTAAAAATAGTAACGAAAAAAAATTGTTTCCAAATTATTTTTGTTCATAACACAGCTTGTCAATGGCTACCAGGTAAAAATGAAGAAACTCGGTTCATAAACAGAGAAGAAAAATGTACTGAATTGTTTTGTATATAGAGTCTCGTACTTTCTATAACATGGGGACCTTCAAAAGTAACCTGAAGAGGTATTTGTGCAGGCCGACATGACAGCGGTGACTGGCGAAGGATGGCTTGTCTCTCGGCGGTCGGCATGGTTTTTGGCTTGTACTGTATTTACCACCTCATAGTGCAGTTATTTTGCAGTACTACAATAACAATAGTAGTATTTGTCCGCGATTTCGCTCGTATTAAAATAGATTTGACCCATCGGGAAGAGTCTTTTTCATTCACCTAATGAAAGGTACGCATATCCTTCTCTTACTCTTCGTAACGACGTTAAGACGTGAAAGCGTTATAAATAAACAAACCTGCATTTACATTTATAATATTAGATAGTATGTCATAAAAGTAATGTATCGCGTTATGACATGACAGTAAGCATGACCGAGCGTACTAGCTTGCGCGACTTGTGTCAAAATAGCGACGGTAAGTAGGTATAGCAGCCTGTGTTGATATTTTTTATTGAGATTGTGAAGTCCAATATGTTTAATTGATTAATAGATTTTATAAAAAGATATATAAATATAGCTCCGAGTATCAATAGATATAAAGAATTTTAATTAACAAATTATGAAATGTATATAATTTACGCAATAACTAATTTAAGAATTCAAAAGAAAAGACAGTTACTCCATCATTCTACTCACTGTGACTGCCTAAACACTTTTTTAAATAAAAAAAATGATAAAAAAATTTTGTTTTAAAAAAAAGTAAAACTATAGAGAAATAAATTAGTGTTTCACGAAACGGAATAATTGATTCGTTTCCAATGGGATTAATCCATTGAACGACTGACAGTAACTTTGTTAGCATACCCTACTCTAGTTTCGTTCCCCTCCTATATAAAATTACCTGTGATATTGTTTCAGGTTTTCGATGGAAAATCAATTGAGCGCCTTTAACCATCTCAACGACATTGGCTTTATACATTTCTAAGGTTTTTAACTAACTCCAAAAAAGGGAAAGTTCCCAATTGTGATGTATTTTTTCTTATTTACTTGGTCAGATCTTGGGTAAACAACTAACTGTAATCAAAGGTATTCTACTCAGTTTTTTAGGGTAGAAATTATTGTTCAGGGTAAAAAATAACAACCCAAAAAAGGCCGAGGTATGTCATAAGGACTGGCGACAGAAGAGAACACTTAAAACAATGAAATTAATGTGTTCTCTTTTGAATTGTCATATCAGTTATAGTGTCAATGACAATATTTAAATTTCAGAATTTGTTTATTGAGATTATATGTGAGATTTTCAAATCTTTTGGCACTTGGAGCTATAAATATATACATTCTTATAAAGTCTATTAATCAGTCAAGCGTATGGTGAGCTGCAAAATATCAGCATTACTTCTACACAGGCCCCTATAGTACGCATCGTTAGGCTGACGCAAGCCGCGTAAGCGCATTACGGCCAGCTTACGTACGTATGCTAAGCTAAAAATACCATTCAACGTGCCAAATGAAATTTTCACTTCAAAAACAATTTGGTTCTAATAATCAAAACAATACAATACATGTATACAGGAGTCCCACTGGTCGAATGGATAGACCGGACAAGTGGGAAGAGTTTGCGCAACAGAGATCAGAATGGCGCAACTCTGTTAAAAAGGCAGTAGTAACTTTCGAGGAACACCGACTAAAAGATCTCGATGCAAAACGCCTCTCCGCAAAGAACCGTCCCAAGCCTTCCTACTTTAACCCCTAAATTGCTTTGGTCAGTTACACTGTGCGCCTTGTAATCGTACATTTAGAACAAAATCTGGTCTCGCGAGCCACATTCGCTCTCATTCCGGAAATTAACAAGGTTCGCTGTTGACGGACACGTCAAGGAGGACATCATCATCATCAGACTGATAAACGCAAACCTTCTGGTAGAAACTCTAAATCATATCGACAACTGTATCAAAATCCATTCCATAGCGTCCAAGATCTTTGGTAAAACTCGATACAGACATAAAAAGCTACTTTTATTTTATAACATTTATTCATTAGTTAACAAGGTAGATCGTAAAGTTTACTACCGATGAAACACAGTAAAATATTAACAAAAAAATAAAAAGTAAACAAGAAACACGTCAACAAAAACCTCTCAAGGGTTATGTCGCGAACAGGGGTGATGTCATTAAAATGTATACGTACCCAGGAACGAAACAACGCGGCGTCGCGCCTCACCCTGTATCTCTACATTATACAAAGTTTCACCAACATCAATGAACTCCAATTTATTCATTATAAGCAAATAATTGTGGAATTATTTACTCAGAAGGTTATTTACTTATATAAGACAAGTAGTATTTGCGGGTCGACTCGCGTGAACTACAGTTTTTTTTATATCATACGAGGCAAGCACAAACAGGTGGGTCACTTGATGTTGAGTCATCGCCACTGAACACTTACAACACCAGGGGATTCACAAGCGTGAGCCAACCTGTGTTGCGCAAAGGTAGTAACTAGCAAGAGGAGAGTAGGGCCTCAGGCGCTCTCACTAACCGAACGAAACGCAGCAATGTCACTTTACGTCAGTTTTCTGGGAGCGGGTGGTACTACCCCGGGTGATCCGACCCATTCATACTAAAGCTAGTAATAGCTTCAGCGTGGCTCTACCACCTGGCAATTATTTATTTTTGAAGTGTTTTTAATCCATCTTTTTTAATTATCTTTTAGTAATCTTGTACTAGTTAGCCTAGAGCTTTGCACGCGTGTAGAAGGTAAAAATGTTTTTAAATAATACATGTTAACTCCGATTTTGAAATATACGCCGTTGTGCCCTGCTCATATTGTTTTTTTTTTCCACGAACTGACTACGCTATTGTCCTTACTTAGGGGCTTCACAGCTTCACCGGACTTGTCATATTGGTCTTAGCGTAATAATATATAGCCTACAGCCTTCCTCGATAAATGAGCTATCTAACAATAAAATATTTTTTCAAATCAGAGTATTACTTCCTGAGATTAGTGCGTCCAAGTAAACCAACTCTTTATAATATTATAGACTAGCCTCTGCCCGCAACTTCGTTCGCGTGGAATAGATACATAAACACTAACACGCAGCAGTTCTCAAAAGGATAAATCATCCCGATTTTGAAACATCTTTCCTCTGTGCTCCGCTCCTGGTCTTAGCGTGATGATATACACCCTATAACCATCCTCGATAAATGAGCTATATAACACTGAAAGACTATTCAAATCGGACCAGTTGTTCCTGAGATTACCCCCTACAACGTCACAAACACACAAACTCTTTATAATAAAGAGGTAACTCTTTAGAATATTAGTATGGAAGTATAGATTAGTTTTAATACACCTGTAAAGTGCAAATTCGATAAATATTCAGTAACATTTTCCATACAAACACATTAATCTCATACAATAATCGAATTCGAAATTGCGTTTGAAAGAAATTCGTAACAAACTGTATCGTGGCGGAGTTTGAGAGACTTAAAAAAGAAGTCGTTACCGATCCGATATTGGCACGGCGGGCCCACCTGCCGTGGTCATAATTGTAAAAAAACATAATCTCGGCGACTTCGCTCTTTATTTGCAACTTTTCTTTGATTTTCCCATCCCATTTCGATCAAAATTCAAGGCAGCCCGTTAGCGCGACATCTTAAAAGAAGGAAGCAAATGAGAAAATAATTATAGGTATTATTTATCGTCCCTTCTTGCGAGTTGCGACGAAATCTCTCAATACAAAGTCAATAATTTTGTTTAATTTCGTATCGACAATTGAGTTTCTTTTATGAGCCTTTAATTATACGGGACCTGTTATGATAAGTCTACTTAAGATCTCAATATAATTAGTTTTTTTTATATCATTTAGAAACAAGACAAACAGGGCGGCGGGTGATCTGATTTTAAGCGATCACGGCCGTCCATAGACACGAGACACTCCAGCGGAGTCGATAGTGTGTTGCCAGCCTATGTTTTAGGGGAATGGGGATAGGGAATGGGGAGAGAAGAAGGGGGAGGGGAGAGAAGGGAAGATGGGCCTCCGGTGCTCTCACTGACCGAACAATGCACTGTTACTTCACGTCGGTGTTTCTGTGGGTCGGGTGGTACTACACCAGGCGAGCCGACCCATTCATGCTGAAACCAGTTATAGTTTCCGCGTGGCCCTACCACCTATTAGTTTTATAACTCGGAGATGTATTTTCTTTATTAATTAGATTTTAGTATATCACTACAGCTCATTTATAAATATACACGGCAATTCTCTAAGCCTAGAGTAAGACTGGCTCTGAAGTGCAGCTTACCGAATACGCCTATAAGTACTTGCTTGCTTGAGGCTTGTAGTTAATAAAGTGAGGTTAGAAAAAATCGTAACTCCATGCTATGTTTTCGCCGCATTATTTCCTTAGAGAAAGCTTCGGCTTATTGCTCGAACCTACGTCAATGGGCACGGTATTCGAACAACTAACCACTGAACTGTGAACGATTTTACTAAATCATTATCGTTAGATATACCAAAATAAAGTTGTTTTAAGTATGGTTAAAGTTAGGCGTCCACATGTTCACACAGTACGTATCGGACGCATCGTATCAAACGCATTGTAGTATTCTTTGTATAGGAAGTCATACAAATACATTCTCGAATTTACGCGTCGACGTACTGATGCCGATGATTCGAGAGGCAACTTTTGCAATACGTGCCGATGATGTCATACGGAATGCCGCATTAATCTCCGATTATTGTCCAGTTCACACATGACATTCCAGTCTGGACGTAACACAACTAATTGCAATTGTGCAAGGCTATAAAGAGATGATTTAGCTTTTATTTCTTCTTCTTCTTCTGCTAACAAACAAGAAATTACAACAAATTCTTCTTCTTTGTTTTCATCCATTATCTTGTACATTCCACCGAACATTACGTTACCTCTCACTAAGAAAAGTCAAATGAATGTGCCGTAGGCAGTGCGATCGTCGGTAGTTGTGTCGAAAAATCCAATTACTGCCGATACTGTGACGCATTTTAAAATAATAGTTCATTTTATACGATGCGTCCAATGCCTACGACACGAATAAGTGTACGCCTACCACAAGGGTTAATAAATTGCATTCACATAGACCTACCTACTCGCTATTACTCGCACCTTCGCTGGCATTAATGTAGATTTGACTTATCTCTTAATTTTTTTTTTGAGTGAAGGGTACCCTTTGCTCTGTTGTATATTCCTGGTAATGTGTATTGAAAATTTTTGGATGATCGTTTTAACAGTTCATTCATGAAAGCGTAATAAATAAATAAATAAAACTCACAGCCATTTCTATAATATTAGTTAGGTATGGATATTCAATGTCTATATGGAAGAAATATATTTTATATATATATATATATATATATATATATCTACATTGTGTGTCTGAAATCTGAATGCATTCCGCAAGCGAATATTTAATTATTAAAATAGTGGACGTAAGAATAACACGGTACAAAAGCGTACGACCGCACACATCATTTGAATGGCATTAAAAATGCAACACTAGGGTAGCCATACCCGGCACAATTCGCTGGTAACAATAAAAAAATCCCTTAACGCGGGACAACGTTACTGCGAGAGCCATACGTCTTGTTTGCCCTTTGCGACAGGTTCGATAGAAATGTAAGGACATACCCTTGTCTTATTTTTGAATTTTTATTTACTAAAGAGCATTTTGAATTATTTTTACAGTGTAGACAAGACGTAATCGAATTTTAATTACAATTACAGTAATTAAAAGCGAAATAAGGTTAATAATATCTACTAAGAAATTATAAACTACAAGTGTTATTATCAAAATAAAAAAAGATATGCGAAAAATTAAAGGAAATCATAAATAGTAATTTTCTGGCCTTCAACGTAATAGCAATTTTAGGATCTTATCAAATACCAAAAGATGTAAATATATTTTTGGCACTATTTAACTTAGCACTAATTAACCTTTAACATTTAAATTACTAAGAACTTTCATTTGCTCGGGCCTTCGTCAGCAATAATGTAGATTTTCCTAAGAGAGTACTCTTTCTTAGGATTAAAAGGTACATTTAAGTCTTTTCCTATACTTCTGACAAAACTTCATAATGACCAGTTGAGTAATTAAGGCACTAAAACGTAATAAACAAATAATCAAACTCGCAAGAAAATGATTTGAATGTTACATAAAAATTATAAAATTACATATGCTTGCTAAGTTGCAGCCTTTCGGACGAGCTATGGCGGTTGTAACAAATGTGAAAATTAGGTTTTACCAGCTGACTGTATTACAAAAAATTATCTATATATGTGTAATACAGATCTCATTATAAATAAAAACACTTCAGTCTTATAATTAGATTTAAAACTTACAAATTACCTAAAATCGACTAACGTTAATAGTTGTGATTATTTTTATATCAACAGTAATCATTTCAATTTCAAGAACTATATTACATAAATAGACAAATCAATTAAAATTTCACGATAGAAAAATTTAATAAAAGTAATGTCCATAGAAATCTTTCTTTCTTCAAACAATGTCATTATTATTTAATAGTTCGCTTGGCAGGGTAGTTCGTCATGTTTACAACGCTGTTGTTGCCCTGTGGAGAACGGGAGGCTTCGTTCAGGCAGAGGTTGTTTGATTGAATGGTTCTATCAGTAGCACCTTTGCTACGAACTGAATTGTACAATTTTCATTCAAAAACTCAAGCAGCCGGCTTTGTCCGTTTTAGTACCACTCTCTCACAGAAAACCGACTTGAAGTAACAATGCTTGCATTGTTGCGTTTCGTTCAGTCAGTGAGAACGCCGGAGACCCATTTCCCTCCTCTACCAACTCTCCCTCCCCCTTTCCAACCAACACAGGCTGGCAACGCACTTGCGACTCCTATGGTGTTACTGGTGTCCATAGAAGGTGGTGATTACTTAAAATAAGGTGACCCACTTGTTCGTTTGAAAATCTACCACTAACTTTGAAAATACATTTTCTAAAAATAAATTTGTAATATATTTTTTAGGCAAAATGAAGAACGTGAACCTGACGTGCCTCAGAGATGCGGTTAAATTATATTCAAAGTTCCTACCCTTGGGTAAGAATGAACACCCGCAAAATTAAATGTTATCTTTGAAACACGCGTCGTCGGATGTCGAAAACGTTGTAGAATGTGAGAATAACAATTACATAAAATTTAATAATGACAAACATGTACAATATGTAATCAAAGCTAGTTAGACGCAATTGTTATTAGATTCTTTATAAAAAAAAAAATATTTTTTCGAAATGACTACGCTATTAACCCAGCAAGCTCTTAACAGCTTCACCGGACTACGAATATTTATAAATAATATACATTCTTTAACCATAGGCTACAAGGACCTATGTATACTTTAGGATGAGACCTTGTAAAAAGTAATTGCACAAAAAGGCCAAAGGAAAAATATAACTGTTCTTATAACAAGAATGAAGAGATTAGTAGTAATAATATATATTTCTGTTAGACAATTCAATTAGAAATTATGTTATAATTACGTTTGTAATCGAAGACACATATCAAACTAGGTATCCGCCAATTGGTATCAAACCAATAAATTAAACGCACCCACACTGCCCGATTCGATCCGTTCAATAAATATACATATGTAATGTAAACGCGAACGACGCATGAATTCTTCATTTCAAATTGTACGACTGTCCATGTTAGAGCATTATCATTTTTAGTGCTCGCCACACTGGCTGTATATTCAGATGGAATTTTTGATGCACTGGCAACACAGCCGCGCCGCGATTGGTCGCCCTGAATATTGTATGAACCAATCACTGCGTTGCGCCATACTGCATTCGGAATTCAAATCGCTAAGGCGGGAAACGGTTGACAAAGTCGTCAGCGCGCTACAATTTTGCAATGGACCCCGCCTAACAGCAATTGCGTTAGATATAATTTGTTCTTACACAATCAAATTGGTCACAGGTATGTGGAAGCTGGCTTTCATCTAGAGATAATTGTTCGAAATTGCAGAAAACATGTTACAAATAGGTGGCGGAAAAGTTGTTTGTATGCATTGCGTTTGAATTCTTTCAATTTATTATTAAATTCAAACTGTGCACTTTTAAGTTAATCTTTTTAGCCGTTTAAGTTTGACAAATGGATTAGTGAAAGCTAAAGAAACAGAAAACAAGATGGAAGCTTCCAGCTAGTTGAATATATATGAACAATGTCATATATTCCAGAAATATACACTAACATGTACCATTATTGCAGATCTAGATTTATCTAAATATACATTGTCCCTATTAATTGTTTAGACTCTCCTTCAAAACAGAGGAGCGGTAATAGTTCAGCTTTAACACATTCAGACACTATCTCTAGTACCTACTATCACTAGTAGTTTCTGAGATTACCCTTTACACCGTCACAAATTTAACCTCTAGTATAGATTGCACGTACCCAAAGTTATAGGTACTTTTTTTTAAACTAGTGCCCGCGACACCTCTTATTGCACGGGAACAGTCCGATTTATCTGGACAAATTCTAAGTTTTTCAATTATTTTTATTACAATATCATGCTATTTAAAGATCTTATTTTACTCTTTAACTCTTTTCGAAGAGCGTAATAATATGTAGTAGTATTTAATACTGTGTAAAGCTCTATATCTAACAGTATATGTCCCGTCAAAATCGTTTCGATATTGCAAAGATTAGATCACAAAAACAGAAGACAGTTCAATTTACGTGTATGTATAGATAATTTCATATTTCGTTCACTGTTTTAAAAAGCGTTTTATTTAATAAATATTTTCCACTTTTTAGTCTCGTTTATGTGAAGTTTTTAAACAACGTTTCTTGAGAGCCGATTACAAAATTATTACTGAACAGACAAATAAACAGACAGTCAAGAGAGTGAGTTAATTAAAAACGTGTTAAAAATATAACGCGAATATGTGTCGAAATAGAAACCAGAGCAAATCGTGATTCACGTATACGTAAGATAAAAAAAATAGATACATTTGGAACCATCGACAATGAGTTTAAGGTTCATCTTGAGGGAAACTCTAAATGGTGAGACAATCCATAAATTACGCCACATGAATTTCATATTTTTTCAAGCCTCGTCTTTATCACAGTTGGTTATATTTTTATACGACCCTCAACATGTGATGTGACATCAAACATTGTGCGATTTTAAATTTGGACTGCATTTTCAAAATTATTTACACGCTCAAAAACATTTTTTAGTAACATTAATAATAAATCAAATATTGCAGGAAATTTATAAATTATAACAGCGTAAATTATGTTATAAAGACAAAAGTAAGTTAAGACAATATTAAACACCTAATTTTGTAATTGATTTAGAAGAAGAATCGAATACAAATTATCCTCCATAAATATTGCTACTGTTTAAATATTCAGCCTGTATAGAATTTAGGCTGTGAGAGAATGAGATAGTATATTCTTAATGTACTAAAAATATATACAAAGAGAGAGAGAGAGAGAGAGAAGAGCGAAACGTTAGTATCTATTGCACATCATTTTCTGTTGGATCCTAGTGACTATCGCTTTTAAATATTATTCTGTTATATCAACATTGTGATATTAAGAATATAACAAAAGAGTTCCGAAAACAGATGTTTACAACCTCCATAGTGTATTCATCTTAATCTCTTTCACTTAATCACAACACTAAATTTCACTTCTATCGTGAATGAACTCACACTCAATTTTTTTTTATACGTAAATATGGTAATATACTACAATTTTAATACAACAAAAGACGTTGTATATTTATTAATAATCAGGTTAATACAGTGCAATTATTGTGGGATAATTTATTACTGGGTCGCAGTAGGTCGATAACGATAACCTGTGGGTGAAACACCCGAAATATCATTATGTTTCCTTTATGTAATGTTTGTTTTAATTCGATATCAGTTTTATTGTCACCTTATCGCATTTATTTAGGACGTTATCTTGTGTATTGTGTTAAATTAAAAATAGAATTACACAGCGGATCTCATAATTGTGGTCACGTGTTTTCGTATAACTTTGGTTGTATTTTGAAGTGAATAAAGCCGCATTGAGCGATTTAAAAAAATTGGTAGGGGTAATTGCGTGGGTTGCTCATGGCGGGCGCGTGACGTGTTGCACTTGTGCCAGACATTGCTTATACTTGAATGAATCATACGCGTGTTTAAATTTTTGGAGGTGTAAAATCTTCTGACCGTCATCGATGACAATTTTTTCTGTGGTCCGGTGAAGCTTTTAAGACCTTGCTAGGTCAATAGTGTATTCAGTTCGAGGAAAAAAAACATGAACAGGTGGGCCACCTGATGTTAAGTGATCATCTTCCATAGATACCAGCACTATTACAAGTGAGTTGCCAGCCTGTGTTGGTGCGGAGGAGGGAAGGAAAAGGAGGAAAGAAGGTCCCCGGCGCTCTCACTGACCAAACGAAACGCAGCAATGCAAGGTACTTCACGTCGGTTTTCTGTGGGTCGGGTGGTAGTATCCCGGGCGATCCGACTTATTCAAGCTGAAACCAGTAATAGCTTCAATGTGGCTCTAACACCTACAATAACATGTTCGCGATGTATTACGCTTGCTTTAACCAAGCGACACGCAGTACAGCGGGTTCCGTACATTTAATATTGGTTGTACATTCCATCGTTTGTTTGATTAACAACTAAACAATATATAAGTATTATTATTCGCATTCAGTTTTCACTTGTTTTGGACCGCAGACCGTATAAACGCGAGGTGTATTTTTTTTTCTCGAAATGACTACGCTATTGACCTAGCAAGGTCTTAACAGTGTCACCATACTACCACGCGAGGTGTAATGTCTAACGCTTCTACATTTTAACTAAATGTAAAAGACAACGAAAAATCCATAAACGCAGCAGTAAACCGTTAAAACAATACGCAAACTATTCAATAAACAGAATTGCTACAAACGATTTCATAAAGTAACTGTGTTGTTATTAGGGTTGCCACGATACCAAGCAAAAAGTCATTTTACATTTCGCCGGCGTAGTCCGGTGAAGCTGTTTAGCCCTTGCTAGATCAATAGCGTCGTAGTCAGTAAAAAAAAAATCGCTGTACTTGTTTATAACTAGCTTTTGTCCGCGACTTCGTCCGCGTGGAATAGTTACCGTTTACGCAGCACACGCAGCGGAGCCTTTCAAAAGGAAAAAAATCTGAGTTCATCAATCAAGCATTTTCTTTGGATTGAAAAAACCCAGTTATCTAAAGATTAACACTAAAAACGACTCTTAAATTAATACCCTTGCAGTTAATAATACTTTCATACTATACACAAGCTGTAACCACGACTTCTTCTGCGTCGTTCCTTATCTTTACGATTTTTTTTTTCGAACTGCTTACGCTCTGGACCCGCAAGGTCTTAACAGCTTCACCGGACTACTAAGGCGAACGCTTAAGGCACTCAGCCGATTTTATTTGACAACTAGCTCAAGGGTGAACGGCACACTTTGGCTTGGGATGTTGCCTGATACATGCAATTCACGACCTATCTTTTTTTTTACGTGGGGTAATCCCTTATGGATACCCACCCTCCCTGGGGAGAGGGTGGGTTATGTCCGACTCGCACGGACTAAAACCCCACGGTGTACGTCTTCCGCTGTTGTTGGGGCGGCACGAGATCTCTATAGACTTCATCGTGCCGCCCCAGGATTCACGACCTATCTGAGCTAACCTAAACTAATTATTCATACATATATGAGTTGTTGAAACATATATGTGTACCAAGCATACATACCTCAACAACTCTTATATATATTTGGTATCGGATAATTTTCTAAACTATTTCAGTTTGATAAAGAAAAATAACCTTCCACTTTCATGTGTAAACGTTGATGCGTGCACGTGTGTGAAGGTGATATGTGTAATGTTGTTGCAGTGATGTAAGATTTTGTGTCACTATGTCGTGCGAGCAACGCACTGAAGGGTTCCACGCCGATGGAACGGACCTAGGCTCGAGCCGCTGCCGAGGGAGGCCTAATCTGGTTTATCTTTAGGATATAATTTATGTACAGAGCTAGAAAGATAAACATCATTCAGCTTGCCCTACTTTTCTATGGCAGGAGAACGCGCAATGGTGATACAATTTCTAATTTTGGTAAAGAACACATCGTTGTATTTTTTTAGATAATGTCTAAGTGTTTAAGAGGTTACTATAATAATTTACTAGAAATTTATTGAGTACCTCTTCTAAAATGCATAACGTCAGACTTGTATCATTTTATTTACATAGATACCTGACCAAAGATATTGATTTACCCAGTAAAAAAGGACCATCAAAATCCTTTCTATTATTTCTTGATTTGTTTTTCATACTTTTGACGGTAAACGAACATGCGGGTCACCTGACGATAAGCGATCACCGCCGTCCATGGACACCTGCGAAACTAGAAGAATCACAAATGCGTTGCCGAATACATATATACATACATACAATACATACAATAATATATATATTTATATAAATATGTATATGTGTAAAGTATGTATATAAATACAAACATACAAGAAAAACAGTGAAACTTTCTCCTTTAGACGCTTAAAATCATAAATCTAGCTTTGTTATCGAAATTTCTATCAATCTCTAGAAGACACCGATTGATACATAATGACAGAGAATTATAAAAAAAACACTATCAGTTTAATTCTTTGACCCAAATGAAACCAATTCTATTTTTTTAATATTATAAAAATGTAGCTTGCAACCCTATCTGTTGCCACGTGTGGGGCAAATCTTTGCAAAATACCACTTTGTCGACGGCCGTAAAGAGCTATTGTGGCCGACAAAGACTCATTGTTGAGAGACCTTACGTATGACATCTCCTATACCTAGTGTTCTGTCATTCTTGTGGTATTCTTATGTTCTGTTTAAACAAATATACTATAACATTTCATCTATACGTATTTTGAAACGATTATTCATTCTATTTTATTATGTATATTCTATATTCGATAGTAGTACATAGAATTAATCTGTGTCTCGGATTTGTGTATGTAAGAATATGTTTTGTAACGAAATTTGCTAACGCGGTTTGTGGTAGGAAGTTAGTGATAGAAATCATCACGTGAGGAAAATGCGTTATGACCCCTTCGTGATACCTTCTCTATGTCTCTTTCTGTTATATTGGAGTGTGTTTGTCTGTTTATGTGTAAGTATCGAGATTCGAGCTGCAAGTATCGTGTGCTGCCGGTTGTATAATGTGTATACTGAATGCGTGGAATTTTCTTGGAGACTAAATTATCATCCTCTCACAGAAAACCGACGTGAAGTAACAGTGCTTGCATTGTTGCGTTTAGTTCGGTCACTGAGAGCGCCGGAGGCCCATGTCCCCCATCTCGTCCCCTCTCTCTCCTCCCTTCTCCCTCCAAACACAAGCTGGCAACGCACTTGTGACTCCCTTGGTGTTGCTAGTGTTATCGACGGTGGTGATCACATAACATCAGGCGACCCATCGTTTGCCTCCTATTACATAAAAAAAACCATTTGGTATCGAATGACTTCGATAACTTCAACAGTTTTGACTTGATTGGGTCTCAAAGAAACCGTACTATGATTATATAATAGAGATATAATATATCTATATATTAATACGCGAAGAAAAATCTTTGTACCCCTTTTTAACCGATTTTCCGTGAACGGGTGAACTTGAAATTTGGCATAGTTAAAGTTTATATGGCGAAGAAGTGCAGAAAGCGGTTTATTTTATATAAAATGCATTAGCAGTAGTACATTAAATTAATTAAAATATGCACTACCCACACTACTGCTTGAATTTTACACAACATAGACACACATGTAAAAAAAAGACTTTTTGACATTTTGAAAGGTTGCTATGCTCGACTATATGTTTTCTTTACTCTTACATTCCATATTTTTCATCCTAAATTCAACAATTATATTATAAATTATAACTATTACTGGGCGCCCACTAGTGTACTAGTACTAGTGATGAATTATACAATTTAAAAAAAAAACAAATGCAGAACGCATCCGTGTCAGAAAGCTTTACGCCGTGTATCCATCATTCAATACAATCATAAATAAACGCACATTAAATGATGTTAAAAACCTTTTCATAATTTGTAACACTTATATTGTTGCTCTCAAAAATATATCACTGTTCAAATTAAGCCTCGTATCATTGTTAACGCTTTGTTCTTATTCTATGGTACAATTGATAACTTTTAAGCGTTTATTTTAATAAATATGTATTTTTGTATTTATATATTTTAGTAAAACATATAAAGTTTTTTGCTATAAAATAGAGTTAATGTGATTATAACCTGATTAACAATATTTTCACGACTTAAAAATATAAATAGCACAGTTAAAAACAAAAAAAATATGATATATTTGAATAATATTATGCTTTTTGGAGTCAAATAAAGCAAAACCAAATATCGTTTATTAATTTTCTCATAAAGTTATCATATAAATAAAACTTTTAGTAAATAGATAATATAATTGTAAACCTAACAGTGAAATAATTAATTTTTCACTGTTATTTCACCGATGGTAAATGAAATCTGCTACATTTACAGAAAATATATTACAAAAGAGATTCCTAACTGAGCGACTTTTTTAATTGCGTACATAAGCAAGAACAAATCAATGATTAAATAGCAGTGATGAAAGAATCTTTATATAATTATGCCATAGACAAACTCTTTTATATTTACCGCTACTTGATAACGTAATTTCTTACTTTAACTGCTCTGTAAGGCGTATTTCTTGATTATTGAATTCTAAATCATTATTTAAACTATCTATCTATGTATATACGAAAATAGTGTTTCTTTGGACTAAATCATTTTAAAACTACTGAATTTATCGGCATGCGGTTGTGATCATTCAATGCGGATTTTTTACGTTTTTGATTCGATGGACCCATTGTCTTTTTTAATGCCCAATACAGATACCAAAAATCAGCTAATTATTTCTATATTTGAGTCGCTGAATTTCAAAATGAGTTGAATCTTCATATTTTATTTGTATATATTTATATTATATTTCATTTTTTAAGATTACCTGTTTTTATACACCGGGAACGAAATTCAAACTTTACCTTCCATAAGGTTATAATTTTTTTTATGACCTTCATATTTTACATGCACAAAATTTGAAGACATTGTACAACAACGTAAAATATTCGGAACAGCTAAAATTGCATTTAGCATATTGAGATGTAACCGACCCATTTGACAAAACTATATATCGCACATGAGTTCTATTTAAATTTAGAAAGATGTAAATATGAAACAATAAAGCTATTTGACATTATGTTATATAATTAATTTTATCTACTTCATCTCCTATATTTTGGACCACAGTATTAGAACGGATTCACAACAGTCCATAAAGGAGATGGATTGTACTTCATTACGAGTTCATGTCTTAATCTGGACTGTGGCGATTACCGGCGAGTCTAATTACTCCAACGCCCCGGGGACAATGGGTTGGTGTCCGTCATAACGTTACCCGAAAATATTAGACATCTTTTTACGATTCTCATAGTAATTAGTAACGAGCAACGATACAGCTTTCTATGGAAAACTATTTTATATTTAATTTTTTACGTCTGAGATAACAATGAAATCATAATCAGAGCTAAAAATTATATTGTAGTTTAGAAATGAGAATTTTCAAAGAAATTTCAAAAATATTCGAACACATGTAGATTGGTGTTTGGTGGCTAATTTTCCACTCATTCTACGGATTCCTTCCCGATAATTTATTTCGTCCAAACCTCAAGTACTTTATAGGATTCGAATTAAACTGAGATATAATTGCACTTATATATATTTAAATTTACGTTTTTCTTTAAACATTATAATCTCTAGAATTGCGACTCAGGTTTGTAAAATTATCTTTACATTTTAATGACGATTTCAAACTGCGAGAAATTCACAATTCTATATTTCCTCATGTAGAGTGGTACTACAAAACATTTCTAAGATTCGAGTTACATCAGGAAGTTTTTCTTCACCGTGTGCCGATAGTGTTATCAATTTCAAAGAATAAATATGCGCGAATTAAAAAACAAAAATAGTTGTTGTCCTAGGGTTCTGACCTGCGGACATCGAAATGACATTCCACCAGTCAAAACATTCGAGCACCATGGTTAATAAAATTACAAATATCAAATGCTATGCACTGTCAACTATTAAGGGCTATACACTGTCAAATATCAAGCGATATGCACCGTGAAGTATCAAGAGGTTTAATACTGTCTAATATCAAGTGCTACGCGCACTGATAAATATGAAAGAATATGCTTTGTCAAACATCAATCGGTAGGCACTGTCAAATATCAAACGGTATACACTGTCAAGTATCAAGAAGTATATACACTGTCAAATATTAATTGCTACGCGCACTGTCAAATATGAAACGTTATGCACTGTCAAATAACAAGAGCTAGATACTGTCACACTAACAAGTGCCATGCACTGTTAAATGTCAAGCGTCTATTTATCACCTTTTGAAGCATTATAGAAGAATAGGTAAATCTCAATAAGAATTAAAAGTTCCGAATGGACAATACTTCGAACAGAACCGATTGTATAAAAAAATGTTTAGACTCCGACCAGAGTACATTGTATCCGTCGGCAACCGAGATATCCGCGAAAATAATAATTGTTATCAACTGAACCTATTAATTCATTATATGATAATAACATTATAATGATAATATGAATAGTACGCAAATACAAATATTGACATAGTTGGCGCTTGACACCGCCTTAACCTCCATCATTATCTCCTATTATTAAATCGTCTAGATCTAATTGTATTGTACAAGATAGACTAGCTTTTGACCGCTGTTTCCAAAGAATATGATCGCCAGGATCCGGGTCGACGCGGTATCCGAACACGCTATTTACTAAGCCACCATTGCTACAAGAATGCTGGAAGAATGAATTAAATATAGTGCAGTGTAGTCCGGTGAAGCTGTTAAGACCTTGCTAGAACAATAGCGTAGTCAGCTCGAGAAAAAAAAAGGGTGCAACGGGTAAAATGGGTGCAAAAGGGTAATTCGGCAAAAATATATAGTATGAATTTTTTTATGTGTATTTCAGTAGATTCCATAGTGGCTTAAATTTACAATTGGACGCGGTAGGTGGCGCGGTCTGATTAAAGGTTTTCTTTTATTAACATAGTAGGACAACGGCTGCCGGGCGCATTAGTTTATATATATATAGATTTTATAATTTTATTAAATTTAATTTTTACCGCGCGTGAATTGTAGAAGTTTTTAACTTAGTGTAACACAACAAAGCTTTTCTTTATTAGTATCTCGGCAACTGAACATACACTGAATGATTTGGTAATGAGGTAAATTTAAATAGTGTCACCATTAGCAGACACCACTAGTAAAAAAATGTTATCCCTCCCAAGACGCCTCGCAGAACATCGCAATTATTATTTGTATCAATAATGTACATAAAAGAATAGTTAACTACATTGAATAAATATGGCATAATATAAAATTGACCTGTCACGGGACGCCTGGCAGATGTGAAACATCGAAATTGTTCGAATCGACGAAGCTCAAATTCTTACACTATAGGTATGCGAGCTCAGTGCGTCAAGAGAGATTGCGCACAGTCGCCTGCGCATGGTATTGCGTCGCCACGTCTCACGCACTCGCCACGCCAACAATCAGGTTTACCCGTATAGATGTTTCACATCAATAGTTTAATACATAGACAAATCTATACAACGCGGTCGCTTATAACGTGATGCCAATTACTAACATGGAGTGCCTAACTCAATACACCCTTGAAGTTCGGTCAACGACATACGTTCCAAGGTTAATTGAGTTATTAGAAAATGATACCACTCAAATATGATTAGGTGTTTGTAATTGCCAGGTATAATGCTTGAATTCGATGAAATAACAGGAAATCGTTGAATTTATAAGGCCTTTTATCATAAGGTTATATAATGGAGTTGAAATTGTGATAATTGATTAATTTTAATAAATATATCAAATATTTATATTCTTAAGTTTTAAAACCAATTTGAATTTAGATCTTTGGAATCATAATTGTTAATTAAAAACGATTACTAAGTAAATAAAAATATAATACAAACGGTTGAATCTTTAAATACTTTTTAATATATGAAGCTGAAGAGTTTGTTTGTTGTATGGTTGAACGCGCTAATCTCAGGAACTATCGGTCCGATTTAAAAAGTTATTTCGATGTTAGATAGCTCATTTATCGAGGACGGCTATAGGCTATATATCATCACGCTATGATGAATGGGAGCGGAGCGCCAATAAAGAATGTTTCAAAATTGGGTTTTTTGTTCTTTAGAGAGCCTCCGTTGAGTGTTAGCGTTAATTCACAGTAACTATTGCTGTATAAAAGTAGCTTTTCATCGCGGCTTTACTTGCGCTAATTTAGATGTGACCTCAGGAATAGCACTTTTCCTGGTTTACTCTATGTACTTTCCTATACCCTGACAATATTTCCTTTGTGAGGCAAACGAGAGAGAAACGAGGGAACGCAGGCTTCCGACGCTCGCACTGACGAACTGACGAACGAAACGCAACTATATAAGCATTGTTACTTCACGTCGGTTTTCTGTGACATGTACTTTTATACAAAAAAATAATCTCATACGATCAGTTCAATAGTTAACTATTTAAGCCGTGCAAACTTAACGAACAGACTCATATTGTCATTTAAAATATTAGTAAGGTTTACTATGGTTATAAGAAGGTATACCGATTCATCGAGGTATTACGAAAATTAATACATTGGTAATGCTCACTTTGGAGTTTTTGGCGGGATTTTAGTCTGTCATGTAATAGATTTTATATTTTATTCATAATCTTGTGTTATTTGACTATATATTGTGTAAAGTTGGTGGTGTTTTACGTAATATAGTTAGTTTATTATTCATAAGTGAAGTGAATGGAAAATAATAACACGGAGCATGAAATTCTGAGATGTCACAAAAACTCCCTGGAAGGTTCTAGCACGGGATCCACCATCTTGTTAGAATATGGTTTCACAGGATGCTTAATATTGGAATGATCGCACGAAGTTTGTGATATTATTGACTACGTGACAATGGCAGTAATAATCGGATAGATTGATTGCCACAAAAAAAAAAAAAAAATGTTCACTTTTCTTAAAAAATAAAACGTAATTTTACGCACTGAACGTAATACAGAAATGCCGTTTATTTACTTCACTAAAACCAATATTATAGGCACTTAATAAATAACTGTTGGCAGTTAAAACAACATAAACTATAATAGCTTGGAAGCCGTTGGCGAAAACTTGTTGCTCATTATGTAACAGGAATCATGTTTTCACATAACTAAACGTACTAGTCTTAACGCCAACGAGATTAAAAAAATAGCTTCGTTAAAGTTTTTTTTTCGATCTGACTACGCTATTGACACAGCAACGTCTTAACAGCTTCCCTGGACTACTAAGGCGAGCGCATAAGTCAATCAGCAGATTTTATTTGACAGCTAGCTCAAGGGTGCACGGCACAACTCGGCTTGGGTTGTTGCCTGATACATGCGATTCGCGATCTATCTGAGCTAACCTAAGCTAAGCTAACCATTCATACATATATGAGTTGTTGGAACATATATGTGTACCAAGCATACATACCTCAACAACTCTTATATATATTTCGTATCGGATAACTTTCTAAACTATTTCAGTTCGTCGATAAGGGAAAAAATAAAACCCTTCCACTTTCATGTGTAAGCGTGTATGTGTGTACGTGGGTGAAGGTGATATGTGTAATAATATTTTCAGCGTAATCAATGAATTTATATCATTCCATATTATAAAACAAAGACCTCCACCACGTCCGTCTGTCTGTTCTCGATAAATTAAAAACTACTGTGTGGATTTTCATGAGGTTTTTATTATTCGTTTTGAATAGAGTGATTCACGAGGAAGGTTTAGGTATATAATTTGTCACGATTTTTTGTAAATTGGTTAAAATATAACGATAATTGCTGGAAGCATCGGTAAAAGTCAATCCGCCTGGGAGCATTCGTTGAAAACGCTGCTTAATCCATTTGAGATATAATAAAACAATTGAGAAACAGAATATTTATGCCAAAGGGCAGCCAACTGGCAGATGGCCCATGTGAAATAATGGTTACCATCATCTTTGCAAAATTGCCACACCAAGGGCATCACTGTTATGTTCCAGACCTTGAGGAGCGTATTTCAATCCCTTTTTGATGAGACCCATATTATAATCCTTAAGGAAGACTACCAAGTAACCTATTCATAGCGTTAGCTATCTACATAGGGTCAGATGAATTCTACCGTATATTAAGTATTATACACAAAATACGTCTCATTTATTTTCTAGTATTTTATACACATAAATCTGCCATAAACGGATCTATCATCATATAATTACACCACTTACAACAACAAGAGTGCCCATTTGAATGGCTAACAATCGGTCGTCCCAAGGATCCTCGGTCGATCTATCGAAATTTTCTGTGACCAAGCTAGCGAAGTCTATAAGATGTCGCAAACAGTAATGGATTTAGCAAAATACTCCTTAATCGTGGCATTTCTGTGAATGTTCAAAATGTTGTCCTCTCTCGGGATAGGCCTCAGAATCCTTCAAAGAATTTTCCTTTCCACTATAAGAAGATAATTGTCTTTTGTGATCTTTATTTCCTTTCTAGGCCTCAAAGCCATACATAAGGATTGGTTTTATAACAAATATCATGAGATTCCTACACACAAAATATTTAATGTTTTTGCTTTGGT
This sequence comes from Antheraea mylitta, assembly GCA_014332785.1. NCBI lineage: Eukaryota > Metazoa > Arthropoda > Insecta > Lepidoptera > Saturniidae > Antheraea > Antheraea mylitta. The sequence goes on from JACEII010000016.1 coordinate 445,112, forward strand.
TTTTGTCTTCAAATGTATGAAATATATTGAAATACTGATTAAAAACGCATAAAATAAATTTATCATCTTAACGATATTGTTCAGTAAATTCAAAGTTTACGAGGAACGTCACTCGACCGCATATAAATAACATTAAAATTCCCTTAACTATAAAAGCTTAGTTTAAACATGCGTTTAACACTTTTATAGTGGACTTGCGGTGGTCCCCACTCTTAACATTGTTTTTAATGAGTCATAATACGGCCAATTAACTTTAACGGAACGACCGAACGCGTACTAAGGGTATAATGCGCATCTAGCCTCATTTTAGTAGGTACTAACTTGTATTGGCGACTTAGTATTTTAGAGTAGGAAATGAAAATGCAATATGTTAATTTTAATTTATTTTTCAGAGTCAGCAGGTGAAACTTTTTCAATTGGGTTGCGACAATTGCATGCATGACAGCATGCAAGATAATGTATCTGAGCGTCCAAGTAATTCAGGGACGTTTGGACTTGCTCTGAACTGACTATTGGACTAAGGGTCCTTTCAGTTTCGCCGGAATAAAAAGTTTGATCTGTGTTTGATGCATGTATACGGTTTAAAATTAATTTAGCTAAGGGTTTGCGGTATAAATTATAATCAATTAAATTGAGAGAATGGGTCTCCTTTCCAAACTATTGTAGTTTTGAGAATCCCTGGTTCAGACTTACTATGGTCATACTATAGTTTTAGAGATCGATATATTGCTTTATTATGTTACTTCAGAATATACAGAATGACTTAGAGCATTATTAAAAAATTGCATACTAACTTGCATCTGAATACAGTGGTCATTTTAGATCTTAACATTATGAAAGTACTTTCTCATTATATTCAAACTTTGGAAACGGTAATTCTTAGCCTAGATGCTTTGTTATTATCTTTTATACATTTAGCGTTTTACCACAATCTCAAATGATGTAAAATGATGCTGTGATCCAAGAAGGTAAGCACGCTAAACTTCATAAGCAAGTACATCTGGCAGAACTCGCCAGCAGCTTGCTTACAAATATTCAACTAGAGGACAGTAGCAATCATCAGGGCTTATACAACATTCTGCCATCACGTAATTCGTTTTTTTTTTTTTTCATTAATTATGGCAAAATTAATCTTGCCAATAAAATATACTGGCATGTTTCATGCGACTTTGTTATTTTTTCTATTTTACCACAAAAATTTTGTCAACCTTAATTTTTCTCTAAGTCCTTTTCGTTTCAACAGCATTAATAAACGTATACGAATTCCATTGCACAACCAAATAATTGTACATTAATCTTAATCAGTCGATTACTACGGCAAATTTTAGATAAGCATAAAAACCACGTTTCTTAAGCATACATCACATACATTCTTAGCTTTGGGAGCTGATGAAAGAGTTTTGTTAAGATAAATTTATGAATTACTATTAACTAAAGTACCAAACGCTTAATCATGACAGATATCCATAATTAAGAGGATAAATAAGAAGAGATCATCAACATAGAGCTACGTTTAGAAACATGAGTATGCGTAAGGTAATTTTTTCTACCACGATGACAATTACTAACAACATTTTAATTTGAAACACACCATTTAAGGGACTTAATAAATATAATCAGAAACATGATAACTACTTATTAAGCTGTCGTTTATTAAAATATTATCAAAAAATCAACTATCAAAATGTACATTTCATAAAAAGGAGATTTCAATTTAAATTTAATTATTAGAAGCCGTTCATGCCAGTTAATTAGTGCTAGACTTGAAATTTTACAAGAGACAATTATCGCACCGACACTGATTAACGTCTAACAAGTATCATAATAAACTTTGCTATCGATAATAATGATTTCCTTATGACTGTATAAACAACCTATAACAAAACAGACGATAAACTGGGCGATAACACTGAATACCAACGGATAGGTGATTTTATGTTGACTACTACAAGACCTCGACTTCAATTGTTATATGATCGATTCTAATTAGAATGTATTAGGATTAGAAGAAGAAGAATTAGAAAGATAAATAATTTGAATTAACAAGACGCACCACACAACACGCCAAAAGACAGTAAGAAAACACGTTCTCTAAGGGACCTCTTTTTCGTTATTGGTTAGTCAACTTTAGCCAAAATTGATTAATCTGAAATGCATACATGCATTCGTACACCATAAACGAACATACCATATGTGTTTCAGGAACATAGAGATGCATGATTTGCTTAACTGGTATGGATAGTTTAGTTTGATTAGTGATAATTATCACTATAGCAGTCTTAAGCTAATTGTCAATTGGGTAAGTGCCATAAGCACTCGCCCAAACAAAAAACGGTGAAGCTGTAAATCCCCTTAGAGTAAATAACGCTTAGTTAGTTTAGTTAGTTCGATTAATTGTTTGAATCTATTAATGTTTCTTTAAAATTCTATGAGCCATCGATTTAGGGATGCTCTGTTATTTCTAAAATGTAACAGATATTACGAGGAACCCTAGAGACTTGCTATAAATTAAATACTAAGCTTATACTAATTTAACTTACTTGTTTTGTTTCACTGGCGTTGTAGACGGAGTCGGCCTCTTCTCTTCTTTAATGGTACTATTATTCATTTTTGAAGTTAATCGTTTTAGAACGTCATCCATGGACCTCTTGTGTGGTGGCCCGAAGGATAATGCACTATTGTGGTTCAACAGTGAATTGTTATTATTACAAAGTCCAAGAACTTTTGCTTCAGCACCAGGACTACTGCATTCTGAGGAGCCGCGCCTTCGTGCCTGCAGGTCATTAACTTGGTGCAGACTTAGGAAAGACGAGGGGACTAGAAGGTTATTTGTCATGTCTAATGTTTGTTCGAATCTCTGTTTCTTTGTTGGTCGTTCGTCTTCGCAATTTGTTGGATCGTCTTCGCTGATCGAGCTTCTCGTCGATGAGCTTGGTGAGAATTTATAATAACTGTGCTGCTCGTTGTCTGACGACTCGTGGTGATCTGGGAACTCCAGGTTGGCTGGGCCCGGTTCGTTATCGGCTGCGCCTTCTTGCAATTTCGAGGGTGGCGATTTTCTTTTAGATGACATGTTTCTGTAAAGAGAAGAGATTTGTTATAGTTACTTCTAAATATTTCTACAACGTTTTAAGAATTATTTGTTCCGTTTTTTTTAATGTTGTTTAAATTTATTCAATTTTGGACCATCGATTCTGATATTTCTGGTTTAAATTTCTTAATTTCATTGTTGTTATATTTATTCCTATAACTATTATGCGCAATCAACTAAAATTCACGTTTGAAAAGCGTTAATACACTTAGTCTAAGCGAGACTTTAAATCATTATTATCACTAAGTATAAGCGTAAACAGCATTTACCCGCTATCCGTTTGACGAAGAGATCTCGGGTCAGACGTCAAACGTATTTGTCACCAATCTCCCTTGACTAGTTACGAAACTCGCTTCGTTAAAGCACCTAATTGGGCTCCAGTAATTGTATTAATTGCAGTAACTACCTCCTTAGAACTAAGGTGTTCGTCTGAACGCAGTTTGTAGGTATCGCCTTTAAGCATTCTTGCTATATTAATTATAATGTGTTTGAATTTTAAATGTGTTTATTGTCGCTCTCTTGGCAAAGATGTATAAATTCCTTATTGTTTCTACTGTTACAAAAACTGTTTTAGATGCAGATTTATCAGGTGCATTATTGGATCCCGAACAATATGCATCAAGTGTAACTTCCGGAGCAGTAACAGGTTTAGACGTATCGCGTTCCAATAACAACGGTTACTGAGCAGTACCGGACTCGATTACTTTGTTCACGAGTTATCAAGTATTGATATTCAGTGTGTAATCCAGCTACAGGAATGCAGAGCGACTTACACAGACGATTGGTGATGGATTATATATATCGAAGAAGTTACCGTAATTTTTGGATCACACTGTGGCTTACCATTTACCACAAAGTAGTTACTTTGTTGCACTTAGATATAAACAATAGCTATGACGAGGTGTCGTTTAAATTGCCCGTAATACCAAATTGCCAATGTATGTAATTGGTTTATATTTAAAATAACCACAAACTTTGTTAATGCTTTGTTGTAACATAAACGACAGTAGCTAGAGAGCAATTACCTGTTCCCAACAATATAGATGCACATAGCGATTTGCCTTCAATAGTAGCTCTCATGGTTACCATCATATCTATTTAGTTAAATGGTTAACAGTTTCCTCAACCTTTTAAAACAAATTTATTAACTAGCCCCAAATATTTTACTAACGCGTACAATACATATTGTGTCTAAAACTTAAATGCGAAATATTAAAGCGCCTTCCCCATAATAACGGAACTGTCAAATTTCGCGCCAACACGCCATATTGCTGAGGCCGCGTGACGTCATTGTTTGGGTAATGAAAAGGAAATTGATTATTGTGTACTGTTCGCAAAATTTAGTTCTGCTTGAATGGACCTTACATCCTCAAATTTAAGGGTAATAATTCCTTGTTTTAGTAGAATATACCTTTGTTATCAAAGTTACTGAGGGATAGTGTTGTGAATGCAATCGTGAAATCGAAATAAAGATTAGTTTATGTTATTTGCGAAAACGTTTATAGAGTTATTGTTTACAAATTGATTTTAATGTAAAAAGCTTTTTTTTCTTACTATACTCAAGATTCTTTTTCAATCAATGATCGATTCTAGTTCATATAGTGGTTGGTACTAATCACAGACAGTAATTTTCCTTCTGTTGGTCTAATAACTGTCCTTAAATGATCAGAGATAATTAACCGATTTTGAAAAACGAACCACTGAATAGTGAACACTGCCTTTTTTCACTAAGTATCTGAATGTCATAGTAATGTTTAAAACTATATCAATGAATTGTATGTGTTTATATACCTAATAAATTTTTTATGTCATAAAGCAGCAAACACATCTTTCAATTCATGTTAATTACAAATGTACCAACCCAAGTACTAAAGTTATTAACAATAGATCCTAACCCCGGAGATATAAGTTGAAACATCTTATATGCCACTGCGAATACAGGTAATGTGTATACCCCGTTGTTGGGCAAAACCCTTGTCCGAAGGAAAGTACGAACTTAATTGGACATACCAAAGTAATCATGATTTCATACATATACTCATTACATGCCGGGACTGAAACCTTCATTTTTTTATATTTATCAGTGTTATTACAAAACAGTTAAATACTTATTAAATACTTCCTTTAAAAAGGTTTCGTACCAAATGCAGCGGCACGCTCGAGGCAAGTTCGCGTTATCCTTTTTTCGCAAGTCTAACCTAACCTAACCAAAGCGAGACAAAAGAGCAAGATGGCGAACATTCAGCGAGCGTGGTGCATTTAAAACATAACCTTTTTAAAGCAAGTGTTCAATATGTATTTAATACGGATTTGAACCTACGTCCATCAACTGTGTCCAAATACGCAAACAACTAAACCGCTATCGCATCATAGATCAGTTTTATACCCCTTACACTTACTACTCAACCCTAGTGACTTTTCATGGTACTTTGTAAATACTTACATAGCAATGGGATTTAAATAATATTAGCTGAAAACCGCTAAACCGCTTCATGTTCTTCATTTATTATCTTAATTTATGTACAGAAGAAAAACATAAGCATTAAACCGTTTGCCCCATTTGTCCACGACAAAACATACATCGGTCAACGCGTAGTAGCACTTACAAAAATCATAGCTTTTTTTACTTTTGTTAGCAACCAATTTTTTATATTATTACTGCCATTGTCGAGTTGCTTAGAAATTTCCAGGGAGTTTTTCTGTTGTCTCAGAATTCATGCTCCATGGTATTATTATTCATCAACTTCACATGTGGACAATAATCGACCTATATTGCGTAATATTACAAAATATAGATACAAATAACACAAGATTATGAATAAAATACATGACTGACAAAGATCCCACCAAAAACTCTTTTTAAGTTTTTAATGGGCTCGCATTGAATAAATATATATATATATATTTTTTTCTCTTAAGAACCAGTAGCTTTTCGGGGACGCGCGCAAAACCTTGATCTTATTTATGTAAACCAGCTGTTCCCGCGACTTGCTCCGCATGGAATAGTTACTTTGGGCAAACGCTAACACGATTGGTGCTTCGCTCCTATTGGTTTTAGCTTGACGATATTGTCCTATAACCTTCCACGATGAATGAGCTATCTAACACTGAAAAACACTAAAAATAATTTTTCAAATAGGACTTATAGTTCCAGAGACTAGCGTGTTCAACAAAATAAACAAACCCTCCAGCTTTATAATATTAGTATAGATAAATTATTGACGAAGTATACTCAAGATAAATTCATGAAAAATGCATTATCATGGTTGTCACAATTTTCTATCTAACAAACGGTTACAAACCATTTATCGATGCCCCGAACGAGGTTACGCAGGTATTCTGTCAGAAGTCGCTTGCTGAACGGAAACCCTAACAAATTAGTTTAGCACCGCCGAGCTATGAATGTCATCGGACCGTGAAGTAGGCAATATGGAAGTAATATTATAAAAGGTTAAGCTGGCATACTCAATTATACATAATTATTGTAAATATTTCCATTTGCAACATAATATATTTTATCATAATATACCCATATTAAATAAAATTAATACGTATTTTAACACTGGTTTGAACATTTTTATTTTTATAAACAGTGTTTCTACAATCATTCTAAGCATATCCATAATACACAAATATCTCTAAACACGATTTTTTTTTTACTTATGAGCGTGTATGAATTTATTTTATGTATATGAGATGCGATCTGCAGTTTCAATAGTGTTTAATCTTAATAAATTCAAATTTCTGATATAAAAGCCAATACTTGAAATAATCAATGTTACAGTTACTATGTATAAACAAATTCCACATGAAGTAGAGATATGGGACCACGCGACCGTTGGTATAGGCATTCACAGTTCAGCAAATCTCGGTAACACTCGTTTCTCGTCGGTCCTTAAACGCTTCGCTCTCTTCGAGACAACGCACCGTGCAAGATGGGCCAGCTGCATTATTACTTTGTTTTCGCTTAACCTAATATTTATCTACATTTTGTGTACTTATTGCTCCGCTCCTAATGACCATAGCGCAATATTATATAGCCTTTGACTTTCCTTAATACATCACCTACAAGATACAAAAGAATAGAACTGCTCAAATCTAACAGATAGTGCCAGATATTACAGCATTCATACAATCTCCTAAGCTTTATTATACAAAATATAAATAAAAATACATTTAAAATACAATTGATTCTTTAATAGTCAAAGTTTACTAATTAAAATTATTTTTTAATAATTTGAGGTTTTTATTTATTTCATAACATTGTAACATCTAGATTATTTCGTACCTCGTTGTTCTAGTCTGGGTATAACGAGATTTCAAGTGTTATTGTGCTAACGGGGCATTATTTCTATCGATTTTTCTCTTCAATAATAAAATCAATATTCTAACCCATAGTGCTTAAGTAGCATCTAAGTCATACGATACATGGAGTTGTTGAAGTATGTATGCTTGGTACACATAAATGTTTAGTAGTCCGGTGAAGCTGTTAAGACTTTGCCGGGTCAATAGCGTAGTCATTTCGAAAAAACACATATATATTTCAATAACTCATGGTTATAGTGTAATTAAAGTCACACAAAAATCGTATATGGTGTCAAAATTTAAATAATTATAAAATATAAAAACGTGCTTTACATAATTTCTTTACGGCATTCAATTTGGTCCCGATGTTTAAGTAATAAATAGTGTGTGCATAAAGATATGATATTAAGAATAACATTGTAATATACGCGGACGAATCCATAGGCGTAGTTAGTACAGACTAAATAACAATATATTTAAATATACAACGTCAACATAGCGTGTAGTTCCAACTTTCCAGACTTCGACAACTCTCCAAAACACAAACAATGTTTATTGAGTAAATACTTAAAACACTCAATCAAATAAACATAATATTAAATTTAATATAAACAGAACTTAATCAAGTCAATCAGTAAAGTGACAAATATAAACAGACATCAAAGTAAACTGGATGAGACATTAGAAGTTTCTTTAGTACAATCAATGGAGACAGCCTGAGATCTCATTTTATAATTACTCGCTATGTCTATGTAAGTCGTAATTAGCGAGGCTCGTTAAGTCTGGAAAGTTTGTGAATTGTTGAAGCATAAACTTGTTTTTTACAATATTCAGTCCCAATTTCTTAAAAATACAGTACCAATATTCTATATACATAGAAATCGGTAGTGCAAAATAGTTAAGAAAATCTCCTTCCTCTATTTCTCTCCCGATTTTCTTCATTGCTTTTTCTTTGTTAGCTATTGACGTGCTTCAGTTTTATCAATAAAAATTTTGGGAAAGTTATTTTTTTCTCTATAGTCTAAGCGTTCTTATATATGGAAAGAGAAAACAGTTCAGTACCTTTTTACCTCTATTTGTAACTTATTATCTTTGTTTTTTTTTTGCTTAATAGCTATTATATTCATTTAAAAAATTACAACATATCTATTCGTATTCTTTAATGTAATTATAATAAGCCGTGTAGTAATTTTACACTTGATTTTGAATCAATATTTAACGATTATTATCGTTTTGGCCTTATATAATATATGACTAGGGTTAAGATTCTCGCCAATAACTATCAATTGAGAGTTTTTGGCGGGATTTCAGTCTGTCATGTAGTGGATTTTATATTTTATTCATAATCTTGTGTTTCTTGGCTCTATATTGTGTAAAGTTGGTGGTGTTTTATGTAATATGGTTAGTTTATTGTGCATAAGTGAAGTGAATGGAAAATAATACCACGGAGCATGAAATTCTGAGGTGCCAAAAAACTCCCTGGAGGGTTCTAACAAGAGATCCACCATCTTGTTAGAATATTGATTGATACGACGCTTGATATTGTAATAATCGTGCGACGCTTGTAATATTATTGATTACTCGACAATGGCAGTAATAATCTGAAAGATTGATTGCCAAAAATAAAGTTAAAAAAAAAAAAAAAAACTATCAATAATTTTGAGTGGGAATTCAGTTTCAGCTGATGGTAGTCAACGATGGACTACTTTTTGTTATCGACGAGAAGAGTATATGACACCCCGCCATATGACATTGCTACTTTTGATATAAATAAATGAACGAAGGTATAATTAAGATAAATATTAACTTCTGCCCGCGGTTTTGTTCACATTGCCCGATCGATCGACCGATTAATTAACCGATCTTTTAATAGTTTTTGAAGTAAAACTCCTTTAGGCGCGACTAGGAGGTAACAGGACGACAATGCAACGGAAGTCCGTTACGACAATATGGCGTCACGTTTCTGTACCATCCGGTTTTTAAATATTTTTGATGTTGTCAATAAATAGTTTATAAACAAATTAGTCAAAAAATAAAAGATATATATTAAATTGAATAGTAACAAAAATAATACTAGACAATTAATTTTGTATATATGGGCGCGCGCCCGTGCTGCCACCTAGTATGTAAGTAACAAATTAAATCAAAGATTCATCATCGGTAGTGCCATCTATCAGCTAATTCGGAACTCCTTGTTATAAAGTAAATAAAATATAGAAAAGTACGCAAAAATATATTCAATTGAATTATTTAATAATAAATATATATTAATAATAAAAAATATTATTACATCATCAATAAATGCCTTTTTAAATTCTGATATAATGTATTTATTTTTAACTTAAACGCCCTCTCTTATAACGGCAAAGAATTTTTCTTCAATCGCGTGTGATGGATATACGTATTCATTAAAAAAAATGTTTTTTTTTTTCGAATTGACGTAAGCTATTGACCTAGCAAGGTCTTAACAGCTTCACCGAACTACTAAGGCGAGCGCTTAAGGCACTCAGCCGATTTTATTTGGGCAACTAGCTCAAGGTTGCACGGTACACCTCGGCTTGGCTATTGCCTGTTACATGCAAACTCGCGACCTATCTTAGCTAACCTAGCTAACTATTCATATATGTTTGAGTTGTTGAGACGCATATGTGTACCAAGCATACACGCCTCAACAAGCCCTCCATATATTTTTTATCGGAAAATTAGAGTTTTTCCAGTTCGATAAGGGAAAAAAATAAAACCCTTCCACTTCCATGTGTAAGCGTGTAGGCGTGCACATGTTTGGGGGTGATCGTGTACAAAAAAAAATGTAAAATACGCTATGTTCTGTATTATATAATCTTGACAACTTTTATGAAAAATTTCATGAAGCGGTTGAGTCGTTAAGATGTATTTGTTAAAGAATCTCACTTTCTCATTTGTAATATTTGTATTTTTCAAATCACTATTCCCTATATGGACAAGTGAGGTATATTTTCAAGATGGTCCGCGCCTTCCAATTTATATGAGATATTCCGATATCCGTTCGATGAGAAATTAATCGGTGACGTACGGACGGACTGGGTAAATTATTTTAACCTACCTAAACGTGTAGCATGAAATCTATTACTTAAAGGAAATTGCCCTCCGTCCGTCTTAGGAAAGCGTTCAAGGACTGACCGATCTTCAATTTTAGATAGACAAATTGGCTGAAGATATCTTGATTTTGCCACCTCCAATAATTACTTCTGTATATTTCAAGTAGTTATTGCGTTCCTATGTAGAGGCAAAACAAAAATCTGTTTTTAAAGTGAAAATATCTTTAAATTAAAATCAAAAATATTTTATTCAGTTTAGGCCCTAATCAGGTAGGGTTTTACAGTCCGACTGGGTCGCAACCACCATGTACATGGCGAAAAAGCCCGTCATAGTGACTCGCTTTTGCGCGTCGCGTTTCGGGATCAGCCTGTGCATATCAAGTACCAGACGACTTTCGTCATTATGGCCGGCATGACAGCGGCGACTGACGATGGATGATCTGTCTCTCGGTGGTCGCCACTGTTTTTGGATTGTACTATGCTTACCATCAGGTATAATGCAGTCACTTTGTCGTGCTTCAATAAAAAAAAAACTTATGAACGTCAAAACTACCATCGGTTCAGAAAATAACCCAGTCATCGAGAGGAACCGGCAAAAAACTTGATGGGGTACATTTTTTTAACATATATATTTCCAAGTAGCCTCTGCCCGCAACTTCGTTCGCGTGGCATAGTTACTCTGAGCTAACGCTAACTGGCAGTGGAAACACTCAAGAGGAAAAATCCCGATTTTTAAGCATTCTTCATTGCTGCTCCGCTCCTATTGGTCTTAGCGTGATGATGATAGCCATCCTCGATAAATGAACTATATAACATTGAAAGAACTTTTATAATTGGACCAGTAGTTCCTGAGATTACCCCCTACAACGCCACAACGTCACAAACTCATAAACTTTACCTGTTTATAATATAAGTATAGGTTAGTATAGATACATCATACAATCGCTTTTAGTGGATGTACAGAGAGGAGTCAATTCCAGACATTGCCATCGTTCACATATTGATCCACTCTATAATATCCTTTTGACCCCAAAACTCGCTTGACATGACGCTTTAATTTACAGTCCGGCAAATCGGTAACGTGCTTTGGGACTTTATTGTAGAACCTAATACTATTACCTAAAATTACCACTATTTAGCCGCGTTGAGAGGTTAAAAAAATATATTTGATAGGCGAAAAACTTACGGGTTCCCGTCACCAATGAACTCGACATGCTCGTGACGTATTGCACTTTAGCAAACACCGTATGTGGAGTACATATCATATACGTACTGTACTATATCATATACGTACATGAATTTTTGGATGGGTGGTATCTTGTGAATTCGCGTCACTGATCGTCACCGATGACGTCAACATGCTTGTGACGTATAGCGCTTGCGTCAGACTAGCGACGCGTAGTACAGCAACCTGTGTCCATGTATTGATATTTTGTATTTGTGATTAATTAATAGACTATACAAAAATGTACATACCATAATTAGTGCTAATATATATGAAAACCAGAATAATATTACTAATTTCAATTTACAAAGTACGAAATTGAAATAATGAATTAAATTATTCAATTGCTTTGAGTTTTCATTCTTGTCGACAGTCCCTATGACTACCTAGATTTTTAGTGTGAAACATCTATAGGCAGAGAGTAAGCCTGATTGTTGGCGCGGCGACGCTAAGACGAACTTTGCACTATTAACAAAATACTTAAGAGCATTTGCAACCCTATCTATCTATACATAAGATTCAAATTGTTTTGTCGGCTATTCGTTATACTCGTGTTACGCGCACGCGCCGATGACCTAGCGCCTAAAGATAAATGCCGCCAAACTCACTGCATCTGCGCCTAGTTAAATTTTTGTATTTTGTATTTGATAAAAATAAATATTTATGTAATATTATAATAAGGAATGTAATTTATGTTCATTATGACCTAACTAATTCGTGTCATAATCTATTATTTTAGACATACAACTTATACAAAACAATTTCGATGTTTCTCATCTACCAAGCGTACCGTGACGGCTCACTTTTTTAAATTATTTTATAGGTAGGTCCAAGGACGTTATCAATAAAGCCATTATCACTTCAAAAATGTTTACACATTCACCACATTCTTAAAAGCTGTATAAGAACTGAGATTTAAGACCAAAAAAAAAAAATCAAAAATAGACCTAATCAAAAAAAGACTAAACAAAGATAAAATTATTTCAACAGACTCTATTAATGATAAAATGTATTCAACGAAACGTAGAAAGTAGCCTGTTTAAATCTGATAAGAGTACCGCACCCCCGCCCCTTGTAGCAACCCCCTAGTGTCCCAGACAGCCGTCGCAACACAATGAGCGGAATAAAAATTAAATAGAAAATATTGTGAGGCCACTGTAATTGAATGAGGAACGGGAAAACATTTTCTTTAGAGAGAAAAAAAAAATGAAGAAAAACAACATCAGTTCGCGCTAGGAAATTTTCCTCCCGATCGCTCTGTAACCGAATTATTTTTATTATACTAATATAATTTTCAATGAAGTGAAAATAACTTTTTCTTTTCTCCAAGATTTCGTATTTGAATCTATCTGTTTTGTTCCTTATATCTTAATATTATAAATGGGAGTGTGGGTTTATTTGTTAATTTCACACGTTTACATCCAAACGGGTCATTATGAGATCTTACATACAAATTGTAGGAGGTACAAAAAACAACATAGAGTACTTTGCATTCACGAAATAATCTGTTCAAAACTGAAGTAAGCCGAACAAAGCCGGATGTAAAAACTAGTTAGTCATATTGATTAAAAATAAACTACAAAATAATATGACATCAAAACAGAATTAGATGCTACGTCAAATGATGTGTTTTTAAATCTTACAATGGGTCAGAAATTACGTCGCAGATTAATTATAGAACTTGTAAGACATTCTCTTGTTAACAAACAAAATTATATCAACAGACATAAATTATAACATTATATAAAGCCCGAAGCTTCCTTGCTTTAATCACATTATCAAATTAATAACTTCGTTTTGTATACTTCTTTAATTTCATTTGTGCCTATTTTTTTTTTTATTAAAACACGACAATAGCCACGAAATACCTAATTACGTGAAAGCCCAAATTATTAAGGAAACCTCAAAGGCAGAAACAAAATATGAACGTCAAAACAGCGCACCCTCCGCGCGATTGGGTCGTATTGAACGCGAGGGGCCATGTGGAATTATTGACGTCGAATTACAAGAAAATCCTTGCACACGACTTGTACTTACTGCAACAAATGTATTACAGAGATATATAAAAAACTGTGTAATGGAAGTGGCATTTCTGTAACTCGAACTTATTTTACCTTGTTGCTGTGTTCCATTTTAAAGAAAGGTTTAGTACGCACTCTGTGGATTTTTATAGAATTGATGGCAAAGACGAAGCAAATATGTCTTTATATTAATGAAAATTAATTGACGAATGTATGTAAATATATCACTTCACCACTACTACATTTATTTAGCTATTATTTTTGTTTGTTGTGTTTCTGTGTGTCAGGATAAGGTTTGTATGGAAGGAAATGTTTGGAAAAAAGGAGGGTTAATTATAAAAAATTGGGTTAGAATGATTACCAAAAAATTTATAGGTCAGAAAGTACGTTTAAACTAAGTAATACAATACAGAAAGGCTATGTGACAAAGTGCGTTATACTGTTGCGAGCGGAAAAGGATAGCTACCCGATAATTACCGAGCTGTGAATGCTTATGCCAGCGAGGAATAACACCGCACGGCTCAGTCGCAAGTCGGCTCTGTGCGCAACAGACGTGTTTTCTACAAGAACTTTGATAATTTTAAGTAATTGCTTTAAAAATAAAACCACAAAGTCAAAGGGTGTTATAAATAAATTCCAAATAAAAAAATAACTTAACATTGTGGTGTGATGAAAAATGAACAAATAACATTGGCGAATTTATATCCGAGTATATAGATAAACATTGAATACTTGTCAAAACATTGACGCGTTTTTTTAATATATCTTTTTAAATAATTTGTCACATTTCACATCATATGGGTGTGAAGATATCTCTTAATTCAATGACACACATCGTTCTGGCGTTTGATCTTTAACTGACTGATTTATTTTTATTGTATTAATTTATTGTACATTTTATAAGCGCGGAAGATAACGTATGGCGTTACTATGATTATTCTTGTATTACGCACGCGAGAAGGTCTAAACAATTAAATGAAATACCGAAAATCAAACATTATACTTGGGATTATTTTTCTTATACACGCAATTTTAATTTGTGGTTTTTGGAGTGGGGAATTGCTTTTATGGGTACACTAATGTAATAATACTTATTTGTGTTTGTAATTGTCAGGACAAAATTTTAAAAGGGAAATATTTGAAAAATCCCATAGAAAAGTGAACCATTTGGGTTTAAGGGAACAACTTAGTTACCTTAAATGCTACGATTCTGTCTATTGATGTCTAATAGTTACATTAAATAAAATGTTTTATTCTTTTAGTTTTATTTTTAGACACAACTTTTCTAAATTATTACTACAGTTGTCGAGTCGGTAATAATCATGTTAAAGGCCTGTTGTGATGATGTCAATGTTCTAACAAGATGGCGGCCCTTAGTAAGAACTTTCCAAGGAGTTTTTGTGGTATCTCAGAACACATCTTCATTCTTTGTGGTATTATCTCCCATCCACTTAACGTATTCACAATAACTGAACCATACTACGTAAGATGCCAACAATATTACAAAATATAGATTTCATATAATACAATATTATAAATCGATCAGAATAAAGTCCAGCACATTACAACTGAGCGTTTGTATGCGTAATATCAACCATATATGAAATTTCGACAAAGTTGAAAAATATGTGTAAACGAAACTGTACCTAATATACAACGGGTTTTAGGATTATTATATAAAATATTTGTCAGATAGTTGATATCTTTAGTATTTGGGTATAAGTTGGAGTCCTTGGATAGTTTGAATTCACAAATGGATACGGTAGATGTCGCTGCAAGAGGGTTTATTAAAATTTTTTCGTGTTTAAAAATACAATTGAAACCGGTTATAATTGATTTGGTGCAGACGAAGTTCCACGAGTCCGCTAGTAAAATATAAAAGCTTCTACTTTACTACTAAGATCCTACCAAAAACTAAAATAAAATATTGGAGATTTCGTGAAAACAATTTAAAAAAAACGAACACATATCACTTAAATATATTTTAAAAAAGCAGAGGTATATCCAGTAACTAATATAAAATGTATGACGGAGCGAAACATTTTCTTGTGAATGACAATGGGGGAAATTACCCATCGGGTGAGCGACAGTGCGAGCCAAGTAGTCGGATAAAAAAGTATGGAAAGAAACATGTTTTTTTTTTAACAAATTTTCAGGGACGTCATTTGATGCAAGTGATAAATATTTGTGGCATACTTCCCATAGTAAAATCCGCTTTAATTGTTATAAATTGATTTGTTCTTGATGCGAAACTCAAAATGATGTTTACAACTATGTTATACGATATTGGTTCCAAGCAGTATTCTTTGTTCATTACGACTTTATAGTTTAAAACTATATAACATGTTACGGCAACCGAACTTATTTGACAGTGTATATAGTTTCCTTCTTTAGATATTCAGTCAGTCCATATAAACGAACAACAAATGTCGCATTCATGTAAGCACACCACTTTAGAACGGCTGCATTTATTTAGGTAATTCTTTTTTTGTTAAGTTTTTAATTGTTAGAACAAGGTTTATATGAAAGAAAATGTTTGAAAAAATCTCAGGAAAAAAGGGGAAAGTCGTTTAAAAATATCCATATAAAATTCTTTCTCTCCTCTCTCCTTTTCCATCATTTCTTCAAAACGCAGGTTGACAACGCACTTGCAACTCCCCCGGTGTTGCTAGTGTCTATGAACGGCGGTGATCGTTTAACATCAGGTAACCCGCCTGTTCGTTTGCCTTCTGTATGATATAAAAAAAGTAAGTAAGTGGAACGAGACAGTACAAAAGTTTTCAAAAATATTTTTTTGACAGATTGACGTTAAATTGCCATTTTATTTCATTAAATATTCATGTCATGTCATGTTCCTCGTTAGAACATCCGTTCAAAGTTAGAGCGGATAACTAGTTAGACGATAAAATATAAAATAGTCCGTTTCCATATACTTGCTGCCACTCTGAACACCCTCCGAGGGTAATGAGAGGACGTTATGATTATTTCGGTACAAACAATACTGTTAATACGCCGTGAACAATGCTCAATCAGCGGCGAAGTCTTTTGTTCCACGCACACAATACCGTAATGCTTAAAGATTTATTTACTTTAATGTTCCATACTTCATTGAAGACCGATACAGTAATGCTTTTTGCTTTATTGACATCCGAAAAAGATGGAAGAGGACAACAATAAGAATATTTTTTTCCAACAAATTCTTGGCATTAAAAAGAACTACTTTTTGACTTGAATATAAGCATTTAATATTATACACAAGGAATTAAAACAAACAACATATAAGTCAAGTTAAAATTTTATAGAAATGAAAAGAAACACCGGTTTTTCATGGTATTCAAAATCTACAGCTAACATACCAATTCCAACAACAACCAAAATAAATCCAAACCACATAATTTTTTTGACAACATAAAACAGAACTACATTCGCAATTTGTTCGTTTCGCTCGCAATTCATTGCACAGTGACCTAAGGACGGGAGCACAATAGTGAACTCATCAGGACCTCTTGTTTAGGATAAATCGCAGAGGATACGCCGAGACTCTATACTTATATACCTTAATTTATGATGCTACCTTAATATGCTATTGTTTGTTGTAATTAGAATTTTCGAGTGTTGTTATTTTGTATAACTTTTTTAAACTGTTTTGAATGAGGTCTGATGTTAAATGAAGATACAAGATTGTAACATATTAAACATAGAAAAAGGGAATTTAATCCTCAGTTAGGAGTACCATTACACCACCTTCAATCGGTAACTGACAATCAGGTTGAAGGTTGATTTTGAAACTATAAATTGCTACAGTCCGTACTTCATGTTTGTGTTAATTCTTCAATTTAATCAATCAATGCAACTTTATATTTTAATTTCTTTTATTTTCATAAGACGACAAGGATGATATAAATGTAAAGAAATTATTAAATTACTTAGTTAAATTAGAAATTCAATTCAACCGACATCCTGTGTTTCAGGTAAATACTATCGTATATGTCTACCAATGAGTTCATTAATTTAATGATTGCTTTACATATAAACTACTTTTCTTCTCCCGACTTTAAATTACTGCTCCAATCCCTAGAGACTCTATATGGAATATATAATCTAGGAAGAAAATAGACAGGTAATCAAAAGCATTTTTTTTCAAATCACACTGTGAGGTACTTTTTGATACCAGTGCGTTCAAACGTTGAGCTATTACTGGCTTCAGCATAAATGGGTCGGCTTGCCCGGGGTAGTACCATCCTTTCACAGAAAACCGACGTAAAGTAACAGTGCTTGCATTGTTGCATTTCGTTCGCTTAGTGAGAGCGCTAGAGCCACCTCTCCTCACCTTCCCCTCTCTTTTTCTCTTCCTCCCCCCAACACAGTCTAGCGTCGCACTTGCGACTCCCCTGGTGTTGCAAGTGTCTATGGACGGTAGTGACCACTAACATCAGGTAACCCAGGTCGTTTGCCTCCTATGATATAAAAAAATCCTCCAGTTACTATTTTGAAAAGCAAAGTAGAGACAGTTTTAAATACAAAATAACCGAGCTAGATACTCAACATTCGAGCAACTCGAGAAGTAAATTAACTGTAGTCAATAGCAAACAAGGGGAACAGTGGATAAAAAAACGGAATAAAAATAGTTAAGCACGAAAATGAACACAGCCATTGAGTCAAGATCCCACTACAAAGTTTACTGGCAAAGCTTACGATTGAGCTATTTGGTTTCGAGCAGTACTCGTAGAGTTTTTCCTGAAGTTGGCAACAACGTTTTTCAGGATTATACGAAATAAATGGAACAGTAATAAGTTTACTTTAGTATTAATTTTAATATTGGTATGTATAATAACTATAACAGATTATCACGAGAATTATTGTTTTTTTTTTTGTACTATTGGCGGCAAACAAACATGCGGGTCACCTGATTATAAGTGATCACCGCCGTCCATGGACACCTGTGAAACTAGAAGAATCATTCGTTTCTGGAAAAATGGCAGATTGTATTCGTCCGGAAACGCTGCCGCAGGGAGTTCATTCCAGAGAACTGTCATACGCGGAAAAAACGAACGTGAGAATCGCACGGTCCACGATTTCCAACCATCAAGATGACATTGATGGAACTTCAGTCCGTGACGAATCGTTCTGTAACGGAACTCAGCAGCAGGTATCAGTCCAAACAGCTCTTCAGAGCATTCTCCGTGGTAGATCTTGTAAAGAACGCAAAGTGACGCTCTGTCCCTACGAAGCGCCAGGGTGTCTAGCCTTGAGGAGAACATCTGGTTGCCG
Organism: Antheraea mylitta; assembly: GCA_014332785.1. NCBI lineage: Eukaryota > Metazoa > Arthropoda > Insecta > Lepidoptera > Saturniidae > Antheraea > Antheraea mylitta. Next base: position 464,102 of record JACEII010000016.1, read on the forward strand.
ATGATTCGAGCCGCTCGACGTTGGATTCGGTCAAGAGGAAGTAGGTGACATTGAGGTGCTCCGGCCCAGGGGTTGGAACAATATTAACAATAACAATTTGTATTAAGGTTGCTTTTATATAAGTTTAAATAATTCCAATCCTAATATGGTGCTATAAACTGAATACCACGTGTATTGATTAATAATTGCCCATACAATATCAGTGCATAATGTCGACTGAATACTTTGAACCGGATCACAACAGTGGAGGCGTTGCTGCTCTTGAAAAGAGATAGATTTAGTGATAATAATTATGCCGTTGAACCTAGCACAGATATTATTTTAACATTTTTTATTCTAATATTACAACTATGAAATTCATGGAACTTTACCCTAATTCTTTGTTCAAAAGAAAGACTGTGATTGGGTATATCGTTGTAAATTTGAGTACAATTAGTTCCTTCTCAAATACATGTCTGTACATACATAATTTTAAAGGTCCTTTCCCTCGGCGTGGAGCCCTTGAGTACGCTGTTCACGCGATACAGTGAAACAAAACCTTACATCACTGCTACAACATCATACACATCACCTATACACACGTGCACGCCTACACGCTTACACGCTGTTTTTTTTTTTCAGAGAAATAAACGACAAAGAGTTCTACCTTTATTTATCCCTATCCTATATAGTTTAGAGAATTTTTTTCGACACAAAATACATATAGGAGTTGTTGAGGCACGCATGCTTAGCACACATGCATGTTTCAATAACTCATATACGTATATCTAGACAATTTATCTTAGGTTAGCTCAGACAGGTTGCGACTTTTGCACAAAACAGGCTACAGCCCAAGCCAAGGTGTGCTGTGCACCCTTGAGTTAGATACCTAAACATCCCAAATCGGCTGAGTGCGTTCAGCGCTCGCCTCACTAGTTCGGTGAAGCTGTAAAGACCTTTCCAGGTCAACAGCGTTTTCATTTCGAAAAAAAAAAACAATTTTATTCTACTAGTGGCTTAACTTCAGTTACTTATATTCGAGAAACTAATAGCACAAGGTTTAGTATCTACGCCATTAATTCTGCAGACGAGTCAAAAATCAATATCTAAAGCCAAAACACTTATTACAGAAACTGAATCAAGATAAGTAACTTTTACAGCTTTATCTGATCTACCTTCATTTCGCACATTGTTTATAGGGGTGTGCGAATATCGTTCGAATCGAATCGAATCGAATATCAATATTCGATTCGAAATACGAATCGAATAATTCGAAATTTCGAATTATTCGAAATTCTTCGAATAATTCGAAAAATTTCGAATAATTCGAAAAATTTCGAATAA
>JACEII010000016.1:465434-572007 GCA_014332785.1 Antheraea mylitta
AAAAATTTCGAATAATTCGAAAAATTTCGAATAATTCGTAAAAATTTCGAATAATTCAAGAGTTTTCGAATAATTCGTGAATTCAGGGGGTATTCTAGTCTAGAAGCACGAATTTCAGGTAATTTTTTGAAGTGCCGTAAAAAAAGCAATCAATATTTTTACCATCCATTTTTTTATAAGTTATTTATTAACATTACATTTACAAGAGTACAGAATGCTTCTAGACTAGAATACCCCCTTAATGAAATATCTCTGGATCTTCAATTATATCCATTTAAATTCCTTCAAATCGTGTGCATGTCAAAATAGTCTACTTACGAATAATATACTTTTCGTTTAAAAATCAATTACCCAGAGAAAACAATTGCTCATTTTTAAAATTTATAATATATGTTTATTGTTTATCTCTGTCGATAACACACAAAATGTAGATGGTAATATTGGCAAGAGATATATTTTCTATTTGCTGTGGTCTTATTAATGATTAAATTTTCTTTGAAAAATCTGTAAGAAGGTTACTCATGTAATGTTTTATCAAAGTTTTTTATACATATCCTCATTTTTTTTATTCATAAAAAAAATATTCACTTAGTCATTTTCTTTTACTATATTTCTACAATTTGCAATTTATTATGCAACAAAGCAGTCGAAAGAATGACAGATAACATAAACCCGCATTTGAATTTATTTGAATAGAACCTATCATTAGACCTCTTCTCTCTCTCGACTGTATTTTATTTCAAAAGTCGGCTAACTACGGTAGTCTTCGGTGATCAGCTGAGAAGAATAATACAAACAAACGCTTTCCACTAAACGTTTTCAAACGTGTTTTGTATCATAAAAGTGATGAATTATTTGATCTAAGTGTTCAAAAAAAGGTAATTATAAAATACTTATTAATTATTTTGAATAGATATAATGTTAATTTTATTATAAAATAATTATACTTATAATAAAAATTAGAAATAAAACTTACCCTAATGTTGTACATTTAACCTCAAATTTTAATGATAATAGAAAATTATGAACTACTGAATTCTAACATTATTTAAATATTATTTTTATAATAACTGAACATAAAAGAACAATAATGAATCATGTTCATTCTAAAAAAAATTAATTCTTTTTGTAGGTTATCGTAGTAAATTCAAATAAAAAACTATGTCCCAAGAGGAAATTGAAATTTATCCAATAATTTCAAACATGCTAAATGAATATGAAATGAATATTGACAACAGTGATTCTGAAAATGGAGGTGATAATAATAATGATAATGAAGATACTGATGACGACTCTGAAGAGGTTATGAAAGATGACCACAATAATTCTCCTCGTAGTGTTGCTTGGACATACTTTAGGCGAGATCAACAAAATGTTAAAAAAGCCATTTGCAACATTTGCGCTCAAGTGCTCAGTTTACCAACAGGTAGTATTATTTCAAATTATTTAATGTTTTTGTTAACAACGATCATGTTCGGTGTTGAAGTCAGATAATAGCTATCTTTTTAAAATATATTTTTGAGTTTTGAAAAAAATAATGATCAAGAAATCTAAATAAGTATCTATATATCTATGTTAATTGGTTATTGAATTTGACAAATCAGTCATTTATAATTTTGTTATCTGTATTTAGGTTAATCATTTTTAATTTGATAAAAAATAAACTCAAATAACTTTAATTATACCATGTAAAACAATAAATAGTAAGTTGACATATTCCATAACACCTCTTCTTGAATGCAAATCGTTAAACTTCATATTTTAAAGAATATTTTGAAATTAAATAAATAAATCAAAACTCAAAAATATCATTTATCTACTAATAAGTCTTACGCATGAACCTCCTCAACTCTCGAGAATAAGCTATAAAATTTTTTTAATTTTTGAGCAAAGACAGATCCATCACTGAAATCTCAAGCATAATCGTTATTAATTATAAAAATATACTTAAACATTTGTATTTGTACAGGAACAACCTCACCAATGTTCAATCATCTTCGTGCTAAACATACGGATGTTTATAAAGTATGTATTGAAGAACGGAATAAAAAGCGAAAGAGTTCTGATCGTAATGAAGATCAAGAAGGAAAAAAAAGGAGAAAAGAAAGCACAATGACAAGGGCAGATAAACATGAAATTGATCAACTAATTATGGAAATGATAGCCATGGATTTGAAACCATTTTCCTGCGTAGAAGATCGAGGTTTTAAGAACCTATTGAAAAAGTTAGCTCCCGATTATGAGCCACCATGTAGGACTACTTTTTCACGCAGTCTTGCTCCTATTTTATACCACAAAACCAAACAAAGGTTAATTAATGATTTGAAACAAGATTTAGAATCTGGTATAATGAGCCTATCATTTACTACCGATTGTTGGAAATCGACAGCAAATGATTGTTATATATCTTTGACTTTACATTACTTAACGATTGATTTTATTCCTAAAAATTTGATGTTGAATATTAAGCAGTTATCGGATCGTCATACTGGCAATAATCTTAAAACACACTTGAAGAAAATGATGAACGAGTGGGATTTATCAGAAATTGAGAATATTCCGATATTCTTTATTACTGATAATGCTCGAAACATATCATCAGCGACTTTTCAGTTGTGCGACAACCACTTGTACTGCTTTGCGCACACTCTTCAGCTTGTGTTAAAAGATGCGGAATCACAAACTCCTGGTGTTGCAGAGTTATTATCTAAGGTAAATTTGATCAATAATTGTAAATTTAAGTTTATTGCACTACTAAAGCCAAAAGAAGAAATAAAAATACTTTTTTTCAATCGACTTTGAGCCATTAAAAACGCGAGAATATGTACTCAGGTCAAAAAAAGAATTCCTTTTTTTACACACTTTCGGCTGTAGTAACGCAATCTATTAGTTTACCAATTACTAACATTTAAGCTTCCATTTGATTCTAGTTTCGGAAAATTTCTGGTCATTTTCATCGGTCGGATCCAGCACGACAAAAATTTGAAGAGGCTCAAAAAGCGCTAAATTGTGATCCTTTGCAGTTAGTTCAAATGGTGGTCACTAGGTGGAACTCAGAGTACGAGATGTTAGAAAGGATGCAAAGACTTCGAAAACCATTGTCTCACGTTCTTGCTGATTCTACCGACACTGAGTCCATATCTGGTACAGAATGGTCTAAAGTCGATTACTTATTAAAAGTTATGAAGCCGTTATATGATGCTACGCAAATATCATGTGGAGTTAAATATCCTACTTTGTCAATGGTAAAACCATTACTGTTTGGGATAATAAAAGGTCTGAATAATATCGAATTTGACTACGACGATGCATCGGAAATGGGGCAAGAATTTAAAGATAATATTTTGAATGGTCTAGAAGTCAGATTTTGTGAAGTTGATCGTAATATTATTTTTAAGAAGAGTACTTATTTGGATCCCCGATACAAAAATTATTTTTATAACGAAAAAGAAGTTAAAGAAATAGAAGAAGATATTAAGATCGAAATCTTGCGATTCCTGATGCCGGGTGATGATTCTCAAGAACTTAATGTTTTGACCAGAGAACGTAAGATTTTACAATAAGTCACTCATTTTTTAAAATAACTTTTTTGATACAAATTTGTGTATTATATACTAACTTTTTTATATATATATATTATATATATCATATGATATTGATAAATCAATATTGATTTAAAATTTCGTAGAATCAAATTGGGAAATTATTTACTTTAAAATTCGTGATCGATATCAAAATAATTTAGCATTCGTACCTTTTTTTAGTCAAAAATACTTTACCTAACAAATAAAAAAAATCAATTGGTTTTGTATTGTATTTTGCTGTTTTCTTTGAATGCGTCATGATAAATTAATTTTTTCACTTGCTAAATCTAACTTTCAATTAATCAGAAAATTAACATTCAACTTCATCATAAAATAATGTTCTTAAAGATACAGTGATTTATTTATTTTAAATTTCAGCGAGTGGGAATCAGTATGTTGGATTTTGGAGTTTCATGAAAAAACCAACAGTTAACGTCCGAGAAAAAAACCTAGAGACTTTGCGTAATGAAATATCGCAGGAAATGGTGGTCTATTTGAACTGTGGTTTAATAGGTCCTCAACAAGATCCACTCATTTGGTGGCGACAAGAAAAAAATAAATATCCCCGATTATCATTAATGGCGAGACGATATTTAGGAATACCTAGTACTTCGTCTGAAAGTGAAAGATTATTTTCCACTGCTGGCGATATTGTATCTGATAAAAGAACTTCATTATCACCCGATTCAGTATCGTATTTATTATTTTTGAACAAAAATTTGTAGCAGATTTTCAAATCTTGGATTTTTTATAATACTTTACTTGCTATAATATAATTTCTATTTCATTCTTTTAAAAAAAAAAAAAAAACTATATTAATTGTTCTATTTGTGTAACTATATTTCATGGTTTAAATAAAATGTATATTGACTGTTAAATTTTTAATCGAAAATTGAAAATAAGAAACCCAAAAATTTTCGGATTATTCGAAAATTTTCGAATTATTCGAATTATTCGAAATTTTTCGAATTATTCGAAATTTTTCGAATTATTCGATATTTTTCGAATTATTCGAAATTTTTCGAATTATTCGAGAACTTTCGAATAATTCGAATTTTCGAATTATTCGATTCGAGTTTCGAATCGAATATTAATATTCGATTCGGAACGAATAATTCGTAAGTTCGAATTATTCGCACACCCCTAATTGTTTATATTATTCGTTTCACCCTCTACTCACTCTGTCATTCCAAAATAAACAAATGCGCATCCTTTGACATCGTAATACAAACAATTGTCCAAATCATAAACAATGGTTTACATCGCAAGTATTATCCGCCTGTTCAAAGTATCCCTACGTATAATGAACCATTCATACTGCCAAACAAACTCCAGCCAACCATATGCAATAATTCTATACGGTACAATCTGATTCGGAATAGACGTAAGCCGGTATCACGTTACAAAGGATTCTATATCCAAAATAGATGGTAGTAAAATCGAGAATTAAACGACTGTTGTAATAGATGTAAATCCTTGAACAGCTGACAAAGAACAGAAGCGATTTCACGACATCAAAGTGGAACACGACATATTACGCTTCAAAATAAACACCAGAATAAATACATCGAAATGTTTGTTTCGAAATATTCCGCGACGGGGTGATCATATCCTAAATTATCTGTTAACAGAGGGTAGTTTCCGAACCCTTTTCATAGCGAGGATTAATTTGCCGTTTGTATAAACGTTTGCCTCTGTGCTAGATTTGCAATTAATAATGTTAAGTACTATAGCTTCCATTCTATTTCAAACTTGGTGAATTTTCGAAAATAGTTATCCTTTGCCATGGTAAATGGTTTATAGAATGTTAATACTTATATAAATAATATTTAAAAGAATCGACTTAAATTATAAACCAACTTATACATTAATCAACTTTTGCCCGCGACTTTGTTTGCGTTAATACTTATTAATATATTAGACTTATTCCTCGCGAACAGTTTTTCTGGTAGTTTAAAGAAGTTGTTAAGATCTTACTGGGTCAATAGCGTAGTCAGTTCGAGGAAAAAAAAAGTATTTTTCTGGATGAAAAGTACCATATGACCTTTTCTGTACTCCTTACAAACTGTAGTTTGTAAGTAAATAACCCACAGAACGTAACAAATAAACAAAGTACATTCGCATTTGTAACATTAGTTAAGATCCTAACGATGTTAAATATATAACTTTTCCAAATATTAATAAAGAGAGCCTAAACCTAAGAACTCGTAATGCAAATATATTAAATGCAGAATGAATCTAAATTATTTCCGATATCTGACTTAAAATTGGAGAGAGCTCAAAAATGGCTAACCTATAATTTGCACATAAAACACATCCTAATGGCAGCGTACGTGCCCACTTATTCGTTGGACTCACAAAGCGTTACATCTTCATCTGAAAGCAGACTCTGATTTAAATACATTATTCTTGTAATAACAGCGGCAACGGTCGGAGGGATCCCATTGAAGTTATAGAATACATTATTTTAATTTGTACCACCTCTTTGTGACCCCGTCATAGAATTAATGGATTCAAAGCTTCTCTTCCGTTCGACAAAGAATAATTTGCTAAGTAAATGAACGTGCAGACAGACAATCCAGTTACGATCCCAAGTTTTGTTTCGATGTTAGATTAAAGAGTGGCGAATCAGTGAAAGGGGCCACCTTTTAATCTACGCCTTTGTGAGCGTTATCTCTGTTAATTTTGGAAGGTCAATGGATAAAGTACACAGTACGATTTCATTATTCATCTTTTGGCTTTGATTTCGTTGGCTGATTGCCTGAATAAAGGTAACATTAATTTAATTTGCATGAAAGCTGACTACGCCCTTTTAATAATGTTTATGTTTAATTGTTTTTACTCATAATAAGGTATTTACTAAGACGTTTACCATTTATTGAGATCTTTTGACCTATTTTACATACACCTTTTCTAAATAAGATATTTATCAAACATACATTTGTTAGAGAAAAAATAAGGAAATAAGTTAATAAATTTATAGCATAAGTTAAAATTGAGCTTAGTAATTACATAAAACCTACATTATTTTTGATAAACGATAACTTATGCGGTCGCATTTATAAATCTTGCAGAAATATTTAATCTAATCTTTTTTTTTTCGAAAGAAAAAGATGGAAGACTTTAGGTTTGTTATTAACTACCAAAAATATTGTAAAAATTATAAGCAAAAATATAGAACAATTCGTATTTACGAAAAGCCAATACTCGTATAAAATTGTTGAAATTGTAGCAAACACAGAAAAAACAACACATTCCTTTAAATCTATACGAAATAACTTCTGATAGCAGATAAATAAAATCTCAGTACAAGATTAGCACTCTATAATATTAATCAATTATGATCAAAAACATAAACACCGATGAATAAGGATCCTTTTAACTTTGTGTCCACTTTCATTAAGATATTGCACTCGACAGCGACGGAGTAATAATCTAAATTGAAATGCTCGCGTCTAAGAAGACGTAGTTCTCAATTCTGTATTCATTGAGATAGGTATAACTTAGAATAGAGAAGCCATCGAGAATTATTGTCGAGTCTCGAGGGTAGCGTTGGACTTAAACGGAATGGAGTGCAAACTGTCTTACATGCATATTATTGTTAATCTCTAATTGTTGTAACAACAGTGTTAGTTAAATGTTTGTTTGCTTAGATTAACGAAAATGACGTACTACTCGAAATATTGTTAATTTTTTTGACACTAATACATTCTGTGTTTTCAATGTCTATCAATAAATATTCGCTATTTTCATCTTCTTTAAGATTTAAAGATTTGTTAACGGCATTTGACAATAGCCCCATAAGCTCATCGTAACCTAGTTTTAGTGAAACTAAAAACGTATCTACATTCTTGTTTATAAAACCATCTCTTAATTGTTAAAATTAATATTTTAACAATTCTTAGTATAGGAATAATGAATAATAAGATAGTAACTCCTCTCTTCATGTGTAAATTGGATAAAATAAGTAGGCAGATGATATCCTAGCTATCTCATATACAAATATAGAAACAATAGGTGAACGTACGAATGATTACACATTCAAATTTTGTTTTGATTGTATTTGTTTTGTGTACGATTTGGAAAACTAATTTAAATAGTTTGTATTAAAATCATAAAACATATGATTTATTGAATTGTAATTTCGATTATGCAATGTATTGATATAAATTGCATTGATTAGTTTCTTAATACATTTTTGAATTTCACTATACGCGAGTAACTTCAAGTCATCCTTAAGGAAATATACTCCAGATATAAGTATTTTTTTCTCAGTTGGAATTTGTATATTGGTTTTATAATAAGCGTTCAACAATCTTATCATATATTAAGAAGATGCTATTCGAAGGGAAATTTAGAAAACGAAATTCACGAAATATTTTGAACTGAAAAGTGGTAGTTGACCAAGCGGGCACTAGGATAGGTAATGCTTTTCTTTAACCGCATTTTTTAACTGAGCTAACTGTAAAATTCCAATTCAACTCGTATATAATTGAAAAAAGTTATCTGAGGCAGTACAAGCTTTGACTATGACAGAAATACTTTTTAATCAATTTCCATCCCAAAACAATAGTGTTCGCGTTGGTGTATTCCATTTCGAAAGGTTGTAGATGGCAATATATAGTGTATACATGTCAATTGCGATCGTATTGAAATTTGTTATACATAGCTGTAGGGGTTGCAATATCTATTTAAAGTCAACTTCATTAATTAAAAAAAATGTGTACATGTAACAGTCACACGCAATTCATTTAAAACTTTTTATTATTCTTTTTTGCGTACTTTTCTATATTTTATTGACTTTATAACAGAGAGTTGCTAATAATATTTCCTGTGTTATTTAAGTTTCGAATTAGTTCACAGATGGAACTATGGATAATAAAGCTTTGAAATTTGTTGGTTATTTACATTGAAACCAGATGGCAGCACAGTCGTTGGTTCATATATACATAATTAGTTCTATTGTATGATTTTTATTATTATTTAATTTACTACTTTTTATACAATATTACCGTAACGGACTTTCGTTGTATTGTCGTCCAGTTGCCTTCTAGTCGCGTCTAAAGAAGTTTTAATTCAAATTTATTTTTTACTATTCTGATATTGTCGTTAATTAACTAAATACATTATTCAAAATATTTTTAGAAACCGGTCATTTAAAAAATCAACCTACGTTTGTCATCACATTTAGTCATTAATTCCATAATATTGGGTATAAACAGGGGTGCACTGTCCGGAACTTTTATTACATCTAAAACCAACCCTGCAATGTTCAAGGGAGCGGAGACGATTCCCACATTCCCTTGGGGATGTGTCGACCCCGGTCACTTATTGTTACATCAGCACTGTCTGGAGATATTGACATCTTGGCACAGTGGTGGTTTTAAAGCCGATTATTATTAATAAACCCATCAAATACTACTATCGTTACAGACCATTAGCGAGTATAAAATTTTATTTAACTAATATTCCTGTTAATTAATTTTAAGTCTATATTAGAGGTATTTATTGTTCAATTTTGAACAATAGTAAATAGATGCAATAATAATAAGTACCCTACGATTATAAATGGGCAAAAGGTCTTAGGGAGTATAGGAATGATGAATTGACACTAGAATGATTTCTAAATTATACTTAAGATATATGTAACTGCCAAAATGAGTAAATTTTTAGCTACAATGGATTTTAATAAAGAATATTTGTACTAGAAAATAATTTAAAGTATTGAAGTATCTACCTATGTATATAATAATGAAATGTACTTTGTGAATTTTTTTTTCTTAGGAAAAAAATGGTTATATTTTGTAAATTATAGGCGGTAAGTTATAATATGTTCTTGGCTACTATGTACATAAAAAGATAAATGATTTATGGAGGTTTGTTTGTGCAATTAACAAAATACTAATATAATATAAATATAATTTGAATGTTATTTTATACAGGTAAATCTATACAGACGCATAGAAGAGTGTTTTTTATTTCTCCGGGCTAATCTATCTAAATACCTATATCAATTTTAATAAGACTTTTACCAGGGTCTTTTCTGCTAATTCGCATTATGCTTCGTATTTAGGTTAAGTAGTAATGATAAAATGTACTATTGGTAAACTATAATCAGTAAGGATCAAGTTATAACATAATTTTTATTGTTTTTTTTTATTGTAGCACTGCAAAGTCACTACACCGTGCAGGATGGTAAGCACAGTACAGTCCAAAAATAACGGCGACCACCTAGAGATACGACCTCTTCTGTGGATCATCGTTGTCATGCCGGCCTGCGTAAATGCCTCTTCATGTATTAAAAATAGACAACGCACAATTAACCACGATAAAATAAAAAAATATATATATACGAGAATTAAGTCGCAGGAGACAGCTGGTATTATATGAAAAAAAAAAACATGAACTAGGGTACATATGTCCAAATACAGACCGCCACTAAATGGTACTTATTATGAATATTTTGACGTCGCAACACCCGAGAATACACATCGAATTGTATCGAAAGATTTATATATTATTCATAAGGTCGCCTCGGTGAAGCCACTACACCTTTGTGAATAATTTAGAAGTCAGACATATATTATTTTTGTAAGGGTCGCGGTCCGACCCGCTGTTTGTGGTCTAAAATATTATTTGGGGGTTTGAGTGACCGGTGGCGAAGCTAACGTGTTAATCATTGATGTTTGAAGTAATGATCTATCATTTGTTTAACTTTCCTTCTTCCTGTAACAAAACACTTCACACTTATCATTAGAAACCTATATTTATACTTAATATTATAAAGCTAAAGAGTCTGTTTATATGAATGCGTTAATTTCAAGAACTACTGGTTCGATTGGTAAATTCTTTCACTGTTAAATATCTATTTATCGAGGTAGGCTATAGTATGTAAGGAATAATTACTATTGGCTAACGCTAACAGGCAGCAAGAGCTCTCAAAAGGAAGAAGCACCCCAATTTTGAAACTTTCTTCATTGGTGCTCTGCTCCCGGTGGTCTTATAAATAATAAAAAAAAAGTTTCTTACAAAATAACCATGAACTTAAACATAAATATTTACATAATAATCATAAACATGAAAAGTCTTATGACTATCCTATTATTTTTTTTTTTTTGCAAAAACCCCAGTCTGGGTGAAGGCCTCCTCCAAAGATATTAATTTCTCCTTCTCTTCCTTGGTCTTAGCGTGATGTTATATAACTTTCTTTTTTTTTATTGTAGCACGGCTAAGTGACTGCACTATGCCTGATGATAATAAGCATAGTACAATCCAAAAATAATAGCGACCACCGATTGACAGACTGTCCATCGCCGGTCGCCACTATCATGCCGGCCTGTAATAAGCTGGATATGCATAGGCTGATCCCGAAACGCGACCCGTAGAAGCGAATCACTATGACGGGCTTTTTCGCCATGTACATGGTGGTTGCGACCCAGTCGGGCTGTAAAACCCTACCACCCCGCTTGCGCCATTGCCTCGTTCGTTATTCAGCAGGGTGCACCACGTGGAGATGAGGCTCGCTTGGGTGTCTCAAGTCTTATGATGTTATTCGACACCCCTTACACCCCCAAACCCTATACCCCCATAACTTATAACCTTCCTCGATAAATGACTTATCTAACACTGAAATAATTTTTCAAATCGGACCCGTAGTACCCAAGATTAGCACGTTCAACCAAACAAACCCTGTAGCATTATAATATTAGTATAGAATTTCCATGTCAGTATTATAATTTTAAACACAATTTTGTCAATATTTCTACCATTTCCTAAGTCACTAAGTCGACCCTTAATTCCACTACACACCCATTAACTATCGCGTAATTAATCATTCCGACATTTCTAATGACTTCCATTGTCTTATATCACTGTATTATACGACCCTGTTGACACACATCCACTATTCTACGAATGTTGTCAAATCAATTCGCAATCCGACCGACTTGTTCGGAAATACATGAGCACAATACGTCAATCTGCACAGGAGAGCTTTCTAACTAAATTACTAACTCTAAACAGAATCCCACGACATTATTAAGCCTTTCATACATTAACAATCACAGTTTGCGGTCGTCCGGACTCTTGCAGAAGACGTGTATAACTCGAGGAAATATTATACAGCTCAAGAGATCTATTTATTATGTTTCAACGCATAAACATTTGCAATTTTTAAACAGATTATAAAGAAAGGCGAGGTGGTAAAAAGACTCTCGAAAGACGTGAAAACTCAAAACGATAGAATAAATATTTTTATGAATTTTTAAATCCAATTTTAATAGTCTAAATTATTAATATTACTATGGTTTTCATATCTATTAACACACCAAGCAATAATTATATACATTTTTATACAGTTTATTTATGATTAAAACATTTGGTGGGCTGCATAAGCTCCATACAAAATATTAATATTACATACACAGGCCGTTAGTCTCGCGGAAAATACGTCACGAGCATCATTGGCGCAAACCTGTGAGTTTTTGTCCTACCACTTTTTTTTAATCACACAATGTGCCTAAATGATTATTCACTTCAAGAATTGTTATGCGTTTTTATTGCGGAAGGCCGTACGCAATCTAACGTTACGATACCACCCTTAGTCGAAGAGTAAATTAATTTACCTTAAAAAGTTTAGCAAAGATATGTAGTCCGGTGAAGCTGTTAAAACCTTGCTAGGTTAATAGCGTAGACAGTTCGAGAAAAAAAATAGCAAAGGAACTAACAGTAAAATAACAAAGGAAATGGTATGAGGATTAATGGTGCCGGTAGCGGATTGTACGAGCATGGTGGTGTATCGAGGAATATTAAAAGCATGTAAAATCATGGATTGCAGTTTACCGTTCTGCTATAAATGTGATTTTATATTTTTACAGCCTACCTCTCAGGTCTTCTAATGAATATGACAGATATAATAAATTCCACATACATTTAGGGTTGTCTACAATTTCAAGGCCTGTGAAATTCAATGCAATCAGCTTGCACGTTACTCCTTATAACAGAATACATTATTATTTTCACTTTAGTGGTGATTAGGTTTAAATGCTTTTTTTTTAATTATGAAAAAGTTTCTAATCATTACGTTTCGTATTTTAATGTATTTTTATTTACGTTTTGCATACCTATTTTTTAATAATTCAAAAAATGTCGTTACAACATTTGAATTAATGTATAATGTCAAATAAATAAATACACAATATTTTTTTCTAAATGCTTTGCGTTAATTTTTCTGACACGAGAAGTCTATTTTAATTTTGGCCAAATAAAAGATAGTACATTATGCTTATAGGTGTCCTGTACACAATTTAACAGCTCGTTTAAAGATTTCCGACTTTAATCTCATAACGTTTCTGTGGCTTTTCGCGGCTCCGTCAGCTTTAAATGAGTTGTGAACGTTTATTTGTGGTCATTTTACAATACATAGGTACCTGACCCTTGCAAGTCCCATTATAGTGGTTTATGACGGTTATATTAGTTCACACAGAGAGTGACAGTACGAAGTAGTTATGGCTTATATTTTTGATTATTGTGATTTATCATCACGCTATGTTTATTATAGGGTGAGTAGTTTCTTAATCTATACCAATATTATAAAGAAGTAAAGTTTGTGAGTTTGTGAGGTTGTAGGGGATAATCTCAGGAACTACTGGTCCGATTTGAAAGATTCTTTCATTGTTATATAGATCATTTATCAAGAACGGTTATCATCCCTAAGACCAATAGAGCGGAACACCAATGAAAAATGTTTCAAAATCGCGGTTTTTTCTCTAGAGAGTTTCCGCTATGTGTTAGCTTTAACCCAAGGAACTATTCCACGCGAACGAAGTCGCGAGCAGAGGTTAGTTTCATATAAATATATATTTTTTTGTATATTATGATTTTTTTTGCATAGAACCAGAGTCGTAGTCATTTTTAATTAAAATTGAACTAAAATATATGATTAGATATTTAGTAATTACATATAGTTGAAAAAAATATGGAAATAGACATAAAAAGTTAAAATAAATACAAACAGATTATTTAGAATTATTAATGTTTTTTTTTCTCGAATTGACTACGCTATTTGCCTAGCAAGGCCTTAACAGCTTCACCGGAATACAAAATTATTTATGTATTCTTAAATTCATAAACACAATAGTATCCTATATAGGTAGTAGGTAAAAACAAACAAAATTTAAGTATACTATTCTTCCGGGACAGTATTTAAAACGACTGATCTGATTTTTCTGAAACTTACACACAGGTAGAAAATAGGCTATATATTTAGGATATAGAATATGTAAAAATTTCACTAAAAAATTAATGTAATCTATACATAACCTTTTTTTTAAATATTGAATTAATTATTTGATATGATTCCCTACTTAACTTTATCTGTAGGTACTGAAGAAATAATAGAAAGTAAAACTATAGCAATATACAATAAACACTGGGAGATAAAGAGAAACAGTTGTACTTAAGGGGCATAACGCTTTTTCTTACGTGACGAAAATATACAAATATATACAACCACAATCTCCATGCCGAATTACATTCAGAGTTGAATAAGCGTGAAGAACATGATTCCTGATGGCAGCGTTTTGATCGCACACGTTTTTTTAATCATATAAGCCCATATCTGAACGGTGTAACACTTAATGTAACACACAACGTTACGTACAAGTGGGTGGAAGGTAGCAACAAACCAAGCCCAGATGGAGGACTGGTTCTCAGAGCTACCGGAACACGCCGATGGCTGCTTGTTGGACGATTAATTAAATTTAAATTAATTTAAATCGTCATTAATATGTAGCAACTAATTATATTTCTAAAAGCGGCATTTTTGTTCTACTCACTAATAGATTTTAATTAATCTTGTTAATTATATTACATTGAATTTATTGTGACACTAGTCAGTGCTCGCGACTTGTTTCTAGTAATGGAATCGTTTTGTTGTTCTGTGAAAACTGAATATTTTGTCTGGATTATTTTTTTTTATTTTTAATTCTGTCTTTGTTTTATTTCCTAGCGTCTATAACCTTCTTAGTGACTTGTATGTTAACTCTATAACATTTTGAATGCTCAGCCCCTATGTAGTTTACATAAGCCCTGAAAGTTATATATCAGTTTTTAAAAGTATTATCAAAATTTGAGTTTCGTCATTATGGCCGGCATGACAACGGCGACCGGCGATGCATAATCTGTCTCTCGGTAGTTGCCGATGTTTTTGTATTGTACTATGCTTAACATCAGGCACAGTGCAGTCACTATGTCGTGCTTCGGTAAAAAAAAAATCGGTTCATTCAATCTAAAGATTACTCATTTAAATAACAAATACTCTAATTTTATTTACATAATTTGTATTAAATTCTCTATTCTTTCATTTTAATTCTTTGATATAAAAAAGTCAAATGCGATTTTTTTTCGCTTCTAAAGCCGTCGGTTTACACCGTCTTGTTATTCGGTTTAATAGTTTAAGGTTTAATAGTTATATTGTGCAGATTATCTATATACATAAATAAAAAGTGTATACTGAGAAAAAATTAAGTTTTTCACAAACTTTATGCGTTAAATATACATACTTTTATGCATAAAAAATGGTAGTTGTTCCTTCTTTTGTTATTCTTTTGTTTTTATTATACTGTAGACTTTAACTTTTTATAAGATAAAAGAAATACCCGAATGCACTCGTCATTTTTTTATATCATAGGAGGTAGGTAAACAAATAGGTGGGTCACCTGACGTTAAGTGATCACCGCCGTCCATATACACTAGCAACACCACAGGACTTGTAAGTGCGTTGCCGGCCTGTGTCGGTTGGGAAGGGGGGATAGGTAAAGGAAGGGAGGGAAGGAGATCGGGGGATGGGCCTCTAGCGCTCTCACTGATCGAACGAAACGCAACAATAAAAGCACTGTTATTTCACGTCGGTTTTCTGTGAAAGGATGGTACTACCCCGGACGAGCCGACCCATTCATGCTGAAACCAATTATAGCACCAGCGTGACTCTACCACCTACAAGATGTCCTATAATCCTTGTGGTGTCATGTTAAGCGTAGCACAGTACAATTTAAAAAGTGGTCGATCATCGATGCCTATATAAGAACAACTGTGAATTTACAGTATCTCGTGGACAATATAGAAACTCTCCCACTCTCAAAAATCATGCTGTATTTATACCATTCACAAAGCTAGATAATATCTGCACTCTTTAACCAGATTACCTGCACAAAATTCAAATAAAAAAAAGATATTCCGATGGACCACTGGATGACCAATTTGTCAATATAAAAGAATGACTAACTTCAATTACTTCACATAAATTAAACAAATATATATCCGTAAAACATGGAATGAAAAATAAGTAGTCATTCGTAAGACGCGGGGGATAAATTTTCAAAATTTACAATTTTAAATTAATTGACACACGGATATAAATATTACGGAAAAGTCGCGACAGACGGTTGAGCTTTACGACCGCGGTGAGTATATTATATTGCTAATAAATTTTCAACTTAAATAGGTTTTTGTCAAAGGAATTTGAGAAAAAAATCATATCTAAAAACTATTTACGAATTCAATATCATAATTCTTTTAATACGCTTAAATCGAGAATGTTCTAAAAAATCAATAATCGTAAAATTGTACATAACTCTGTATATAAAAATCAATTGGTTCAGATATGGTTAATTCTTTTATTCTGCTGGTTTGTGTAAATTTATTCAAAGTTAAGTAAGTGGTAGAGCCACGCTGAAGCTACTAATGGTTTTAGCATGAATGGGTCGGCTCGTCCGGGGTAGTACCACTCTCTCAAAGAAATTCGACGTAAAATAACGGTGCTTGTATTTCGTTCGGTTAGTCAGAGTGCCGGAGGCCCACATCCCCTCCTCCTCGCCCCTCCCCCAAACGCAGGCTGGCAACGCACCCGCGACTCCCTTGGTGTTGTTAGTGTCTTTGGACGGCGGTGATCACTTAACATCAGGTGACCCGCCTGTTCATTTGCCTCCCTATGATATAAAAAAAGTATCAAGATACACTTAAAAACAACTAAACTAAAAAACTTGCATATCAAATTTCAATAGTATTTGAGTTTAATATCAACAACGCATTCAATCGAGAGAAACCTCAGTGAGTAAATTATCTACAATTCGTCCGATCACAAAACAGACAAATACAAATTGTATCCCACAATAATAAATTGGTTAATTAAGTGACAAGCGCCGCACAGAGTTGTTTGAATCCAATAGCGGTGAGATGAAGCGGAATAATCGATTTGACAAACGAGAAGGGTCGCGTTCGATACAACGAAACTACCCGAGATGTGAGATACGTAATCGATAATCGCAACATATTAAGAATACGCTCAAGACGACGTCACAAGGATTTGAGGACACGGTAGTATAAAATACACACACATACACCTCACCATTGTTCTTATTTAGGCATCGATAATCGACCATTTTTTAAATTGTACTGTGCTACGCTTAAGATGACATCACAAGGATTGTACGACACGGTATGTATAAAATAGTCACACACATACATACACACACACCTCGCCACTGTTCTTATTTAGGCATCGACGATCGACCACTTTTTAAATTGTACTGTGCTACGCTTAAGATGTCGTCACAAGGATTGTAGGACATGCTTATTGTAATACTCGCTATAACTCCACGCTTAAAGATGTGTCTATGTAATATATGATATACTAAAAACACCTCACAGTTGTTCTTACTTAGGCATCGACGATCGACCACTTTTTAAATTGTACTATGCTACGCTTAAAATGACATCACAAGTATTATAGGTCACGCTAAATACAAAACCTACCACAGTTTTCAGAGTTTCTATATTGTACATGAGATACTGTAAACACTTCACAGTTGTTCTTATTTAGGTATCGACGATGGACCACTTTTTAAATTATACTGTGCTACGCTTAACATGGCATCACAATAGGATAAGATTATAGGACATCTTGTATGTGGTAGGTATCTGATCTGATCTGATGCTATAACTGGTTTCAGCATGAATGGGTCGGCTCGCCCGGGTTAGTACCACCCTCTCATAGAAAACTGACGTGAAGTAATCGTGCTTGCATTGTTGCGTTTCGTTCGGTAAGTGAGTCCCTCTCTCTTCCCTCTTTTCCCCTTTCCCCACCAACACAGACTGGCAACGCACTTGCGACTCCTCTGGTGTTGCTGGTGTCCATGGACGGTGGTGATCACTAAACATCAGGTGACCCATCTGTTCGTTTACCTCCTATGACATAAAAAAAACACGCCGAGTACAAAACCTGCCATAGTACCAGGCTTAACAATGTATTTGCAATATACGATATACTATCAATACCTAACAATTGTTCTTATTTAGGCATCGACGATCTAACATTTATAGATTATACTGTGCCTTCCATCCCAAAATATTAAAGTTTAACATTAAATACATACAGTTTTAAGGTCGCTCTTGCGTATTGTACCTATTCTCTTAATATCAAATTTCTTATAAACATTCCATGCGTTCATTTCTATATATTTCAGTCCATCAATGTTTTTCGATTATAATACTGTTACCATAAAATTCACTGCATCTTTCCATATTAGAACAAACAACAAAACATGACGAGATTTACGAACCCAACACAAATACGAAATGATTTCAACATCGAAAATTTCCTACATCTGTTGATTAATCCAGTCACATCAAAGAGTCCGTCGATCATTGTGCGTCGTTTACTAATATCAGCAATAGTTTTTCCCAAACCTTTATATCTCGTTCATTACTATAATAACAAGTTAATTACGCTAAAAGGTTCCGTATAAAAGTTTGACAGTTGCTGCTAATGACAGGTGATGTTTGATGGATGAATAATACCAAACAGGTATTTTATTTCGTTATAAAATAATTATGTGACGTCATTGTATTGTGGCGTGATTGAAGCATTGTCTGAACAATGATAGATTGCTTATTGGATAATCTCATATCAACTTATTTCATTTGACACAACAATTATTTTTCCCGAGATCCTAAAGTGTCGTTCTATATACCAAGAGAAAACTACCTAAAATTTAAACTCTCAATTTTAATCCTAAGTACTTCACAGACAGAAATTACAGAGACGATAGAGTTACATTCTTAAATTTAGATTATTATTCTAATACATATTTGTATAGATGGATAGACTTGGACTCTTTTTTTAGTTTAACATTGGTCCTTATGTTATCAGAGTTATCAGGATTGCTTCATTCAATGTGAAACTATTAGTTTTAATATATGACTTTTAAACTTAGCAAAGTCTTAACAGCTTCACCGGACTACCATGACTTTCAAAAGCATTATGCCGCAGTAGAAATACGTGAGACAGTACGGAAACACGAACAAGCGCTCGAAAACGGCACACTCACACATGCGCATCGACGAGTGGTTTTGAAAGGAATTCTATGGACAGCACCGCGAAAACCGCTTAGGGGTCTCGTCTCTCGGGGATTTGTATGAGTGTGCCAGTGCGAGCGTTTATATGTAGTTTCCATACTGTGTTATGAGCAATCTGAGTACGCGGTTTGTGATGTATCTTCTCTTACCGTGGATAAGTGGGGCAAGCGGTATTTTGTTTACATTTCTTTATCTGTACATAAAGTAATAAGGTAATAAAAAACGCAGACAAAGTCGCGAGTAACAGCAAGCATATATAACTAAGAAATGGATAAATTTCTGCCTTATGCGCGCACTACACAAAATGCACTACATAGATTTCAAACAATTTTTATTTTAGTTTAACTTTTAGACATATAATCATTCTGTTAAAAAAATATTATTATGATAGCTTCATTTAATACAATTTTCACAAACAGATGCATATAATTATATTCAGATAAAACTTGTTATTAAGATAAGAAGCGACGTGGAAGAAGTAGCGAAGAACAGCTAGTTAAAAATGCAACAATGATTCATTAACAAGAAAATGTAAGAAGTCACGGTGTTTCTTACGTTATATATTTCCTTCAAAATAACAATGTTTTCCACATCAAAGGCGGCTCGAGGTGCATAATAATAACTGGTCAATATTCGAGCGCAGCGAGGCACGAAACGCGCAATCGCAACACCAAATAAAAATAAATGACATTGTTTATGTGACGCCTTATTAACGAATGATTTATTTAGTGACATTTCTTTTTTAAAAGTATCCCCAATTTTGACCAAATTTGTCTTGGAAATGAATATTTATTATTTAGGATGCAATTTAACGAAGTATCATAAACTTTTGACATCTATACAATACAGTCGCTTTTCACGTCTGTTTATATTTTCCCTTGGTTCTTCTAAACTACGTAACGGATTTTGATAGGGTTTTCACTATCGTTTAGACAATTTCTTCCAGAACGTTTAGATATATGACACACGTGTATTATATTTATATATATTAGAGAAAAGTCGACTGAAGCTAATGAAAAGTAAGGAGTTTTCAGATATTGGAAACATTAGTAAAATCGAGATACATAGCAATTTATACTATAAAGAATTTTATATCTTAACAATGCCCAAAAACTCTGCAATTACCTATATAAACACATGTATACCAGCTAGTAATAACTCATACCTACTAACTATTTTTATCTTGCATATATTACTGAAAAATAATCTGTTATTTCCTACGCTATTTTGATCTATATGAGTTTAACTCTTATTTGATTATACACTTTTGTTACATCGGGCATTTATTTATTTATCGGTTTAAGAATAAGTGAATAAGTTCACTATTACTTATTCAATGTCAACTTGCTAATTTTTAGGA
This sequence comes from Antheraea mylitta, assembly GCA_014332785.1. NCBI lineage: Eukaryota > Metazoa > Arthropoda > Insecta > Lepidoptera > Saturniidae > Antheraea > Antheraea mylitta. The sequence goes on from JACEII010000016.1 coordinate 485,793, forward strand.
TTCCGTAATTCTAAATTCTTATAAGGGAACGCTTGTTCAATTAAGTAAGTAAATTTCTAGGTAATAGAGCCACGCTGAAGCTGTTATTGGTTTCAGCATCATTGGGTCAGCTTGAGGTAGTACCAGCCTTTCACAGAAAACAGACGTGAACTAACAGTGCCTGCATTGTTACGTTTCGTTCGGTCAGTGAGAGCGCCGGAGGACCACCTCTCCTGTCCCTTTCCCTGCCTTTCCTCAGGCCACTTCACTCCCCCAAACACAGGCTGGCAACGCACTCGCGTTTCCCCTAGTGTTGCTAGTGTCTATGGGCGGTGGTGACCACTTAGCATCAGGTGATCCACCAGCTCGTTTATCTCATATGATATAAAAAAAAATATATATAAGTTATTTCTCAACATTATGTATTGGAATTCTATCGCAGGAGCAGTGGACTGTTTAGAAATTTAAATTACTTTCTAAATTAAAAGTATATCCTACAAGCGAAATAAAGCATTTATTATTCTTTACTTCATTTTCTATTTTATGGAAAATAATAAGTTTAACATAGTTGCTCCACTCCTAACAGCTACAGCATGATATTAGAAAATATCGACGGAAGAAAGCGGAAATGTCGTAACTTGCATTTTGGGCTAAATTACTTTTTACCATATTCTTGTGTAAAAAAATACCACTTCGAATGTTCTGGGTCTCGCTTTCTTACGATTCAATTTGTCATTGATACGACCTCGGTTTTCTGCCTAGTTTAAGCACAACACATAAAAAAATTGAAGTTTTGAAATAGTTTTTGGACTCTGGTATAAGGTTGGGTTTTTCAAGTTACGACAATTCTGCTTTCTTCCGTCGATATATACAATCTACTATAATGAATACATTATAAACTGGAAAGGACTTTTGGGAATCTGACCCGTATATTTAGAGAATAGCGGGTTTAAAAAGTTGTAGATTTTTTCTAATATTAACACTTATATGTATATATAACATATGTCCATAGATTACACGATAAACTTATGTAGATTGATGAAGATGATGTCTGAGATTTGATAGAAATATTATTAATAAATTGTGTGAAGTTAATTAAATGTGGTATTGTCTGTGCAATAATAGAACGTTATTTTCCTCAGCGATGGGAAATGAAAATATTGTATGGGATAAATAATATTAAACACTCCTTCTAAAATGCCTAGCTATAATATGATAGTTTTACTCTCTCCTCAGTTATTACACATCGACCTATTTTAAATCTATGTCAGTTGTTACCCGCACTTTCGTCCGCGTGGAATTTAAGAAATTTTTGTTCAGTGTAAAGGAACGCGTGGGAAACACGCAATGCTGGGCAAAGCTACGTTAGCTTACTATATTTGCGCAAAACACTATTTTTTTTCTAATATAAAAGTAGACTATGTATACTCGTACCCCTTATAACATTAGCTGCCTGACACTAAAAATTCCGCTAAAATCGGGCCAGCCGTTTCAGAGATAAACCAAAACAACAGGAGAGACAACATTTTTTTTACTATATGTAAATTCATACCCGTTTAGTAAAAAGCTGTTATTTTTATATACTAACAGGCTCTTCAATATTATTTACTTATATAGATATAGCTACAATTCTTATGAATCTTCTGTAAGGAACCCTTAGAATACAAAGTTTATTCGTGCCCGACTTTTTACAAATCAATGAAAAGATAAAAGTATTTTTTTGTAGAACGTTGAATAAAAAGAATCTTTTGTAAGAGCAAAACGTATATCATTTGAAATATTCGTAGACTTACAAATAGAATGAGATGTTGGCACGCTCGTCTGCGGTAACAAAGCAAACGACATACAAAATTATCGCCGACAAGAGCATCCGTGACGTTTACATACCTCAATATTGTTTTGCTATTGGTCGGACTACGCCTTGGTAGTTTTAATTATAATAAACTAGTTATCCGCCCCGTATTCACCAGGACGTGCTAACTTTAATAACTTTAATCTTTCCTTCATAGTAAGACCGTGTGCTTAAATGAAATGCTAACTGAACATCAATCATTCAGTTCTGTCAATATTTTTGATCTCGCTAAAGGAAGACATTCATTCTTTTATATGAACATTTATTACACATTTTTTTTTATATTCTTCGTACGACTATTCCAACCATTTTCTTTCAAACATTGTCCTGAAAAATACAAAAACAACAATAAAATAATTAAGCAAATAAGTGCAAACGTTCTAACGTAATACGCTAACATACCTACATTCGGCAATGGATATTTATTTTTTTAGATACGGTAGGTAAATTTGGTTAGTAAAATCATAAAAAAAGTCTCATAATCTCAGTTTTAGGTAACGAAAAAGATGGATGAAAGAAAGAAAGAAAGAAATACTTTATTGTTAGAACAACCGTACAATTAAACTACATAATCAAATAAGAAAGATTTTTCATACATTTGAATAATGATAAAAACAACTAAATGTACAATAATTGACGAACCCATTCAGTAGTGTTCAGTACTGTAGTAGTACTGCGGCGCTGATTTTCGGATGGGAGTTGAATATATATGGAAGAGAGGTGCATGATAAGATGATTATGTGGTGTAACTAGAATTGATAAGATTGTGCACATACTCACAGACTTTGACAATGGCTTCTAAACTAGGCAGAGTATGTATCTTGTGCCTGTATCCACGATTAAACATGAATGAATAAAAACAGCATTAGTGACAGAGAAGGTATGAAGTAATCGATGAACGCTGTAGGAGCATGTTATCAAAATAGGATGAGAGTTATATAACTTAAAAGCTGGCAAATATCATTGTAGACTTATATAAGAACATAAAAGGAACGAAGAAGGTATTAATGAATTATGTAAAGAATAATATGTGTATAAAAATGAATGAGTTGACAGTTAATACTGTGAAACAAGAAAATATGTTATGGATTTATAACTTCATTGAACAAGGTTAAGAAGATGAAAATTAGGTAAATTTGGACAAACCAAGCTTTGACTACGGTCGTTTTCTTCACTAAAATCTTAGACGAAATGAAGAAATATTACGCAATGCAACATCTTAATGATGGCATAAGTACCCATAAGTACAGGTAGAATATATATTAACGATCAAATTCAAAATCCCTATACCATTATCAAAATATACGGAAGATTTTAATAAAGAAGAAAATGACTCCACATAAAAAAACATACGACCCTGGAGCATACAGACACACGAATAATCAAATTTAATACTAAAAACCAGTTATTATTAGATTTATATTAATTCAACGGCACATAAAATATCTTGCACAAACCATTTTGTTATTGCGAATAACAAAACAGAAAAAGAAAAAACCGTAGCAGAATGATTGCGATAGGAAACGGATGTTGTGCCATTCACTTTGTCTGAAACTTTGTTTAAATTACAATAAAAACTCGCCAGACGTTAGTTAAAGAAAAAAAATTATATCATTTGAAATCATAGCGTGGATATAATCTTAAAATTAGATCAAGGTGCATGTAGCTGGACTCGATATTTTTTTAACATATCCATTAGGTGCCACATAAAACGATTCTAAACCTCATACCGTGCCTATAAGGTTAACAGCTTATATTGTCGTGTCAGTTTACAACATTGTATCTAATGTGAACATACATGTCAGAAACATTCCTTAGGGGACAGCTCTGTGAATCACTACTTTAGAAATTTAAAAGGAAAATTATTTATATTTAGATAGTGAATGTATAACACTCTTTGTATTAATATTCGTGCCTCTATTTTAATTTTGTGGTATTGTAAAATAACTTTAGACCATTAAATGTACAATATAACCTATAGTCTGAAATAACGATGATCTTGGTTGGTGATGATGATTACAAATCGTCTTTGATCTGTCATAATGCGTCTTCACGCCTCAATAGTCTTAATAATAGGAAGAAAGAAACATGTCGACCAGGAGATGATTTAACATTTTGTATTAACGGTAAAGATAACAGTCTGTACCTTTCAGCTGTGGCTTCGTAGATTATCCCACGTGATTCTCTAGTGGTAGGGAAATTCTGAGCTAAGGTCAAAGAACTCTTCGAAATCCTCTCTACAATTTATTTTATCATTTATATAAAGGCGATGACCTGATTAACTCATTCAATTCAATAAAATTTAATTATTCAATTAGCATAGATATATATTTCCAGAAGTCTATATAAAACCTAATCCGAATCCATAATAAGACGAAAAGATTTATAATTAAATAAAAAACTCTAGTGAGCATGATGTTAAAAGAATTAGTTGGCAAGATTACGTACAGTTATAGCTGTTAGGTTTATTTCTTGTTCTATTGTTTTTTCTTATTTTATCGAAAACTGATAACATATTTTTCTATACATGAGACAACACTGAAGGAAATACAATTTGGGATTTTTAGGACTATTAATGGGACCAAATAAACTAAAATTATTTGGGTTGATTCAGACATCAGAGTTACGGACAAAGTCGATTCAAATACAACGGCAAAAATTGTGAAACAACAACAAGACTACATTTTATAAACAATGAAGCACTAAAACGAATTCGATAAAAAACAATTGATAACCCCCGCAATTGTTCGTTCACTAGAAACAAGGAAACGTACTGACGACGATAACCTAGAAAGAGTAAATATTTTGCAACCGTTTCGGGATTTGATAATACGTTTTAAACTTTAACGGATCACAAGGTCAAAATGAACATCGATGACTGTTTTGTAGGTGTGAAAACGTTCGAAGAATTTATAGCACATACGTATTCAAATTCTACTAACAACGCGTTTGTTACATTTTAAAAGAAATGTGTTTGGGGAATATTTTGCATTGAAACAAATTCATTTAATAACAAAATATTTAATAACGTTTTCCTCTTTGCATTCTTTTGTGCGCGGATAATCATAGAACCGTTTATGTGATCAGTAGCATTTATTACCAGCTCACAGAGGACAATTAAAGGTTGGATTTTTTTGTTGCAAGTCTACGTTGAATGAAGTTTTGACTTGTATAATTTACTGATACCATACAATTTTTAGATGAGATGAATCATTAATAGAATATTCAAACGAATTATCCAGATAAGGTGAATACGAAGAGTCCACAGTATATGCAACTTTCGGGAATAGGATATTGATTTTTTAAGGACTTAAATTTGTTCTTATATAAGTAGATAATAGTGATAGATAAATAGTGTTAATGTACTTTACTATATTGCTTATCCATAACGAAATACCGGCGGTATAGTGGTTTATTCATACCAGTTGAAAGTACTATAGTCTAGCTTTTCCTATAGTTAGTCCCTTAGTGTAGCCCTTACAGGGGCAAGGTACTTGACAAAACATTGTTCACTTCAAATTACAGATTTATCAAATGATCATGAGAAAGTGTTTCCCTTCAAATTATAGCTTAAATCATAATCATTATAAATGTCCACTTGCTTTTCACATACTGAAAAAAATACAAACTCTTTATACTTTACATTATAAGATTTGTACTTGGAATATTAAACGTATTCAGGCATCGTTGTATTCTCTTTGATAAAATTAAACATATTGTAGATACTTAAACACACATGATGGCTGATTATTGATATTATCAACAACATAATATTAATTATAACAATTTATAATAATGAACGAAGTGACAACAACAAACGTACAATCAAAAAGATCAATGTCCTACTTTAAAGATGCAGATAAATTCATTTAAAACTATATAAACCTTATTTTAGACTACTGCATTATCTCAAGTAACCTCATTAACCGCCACTATAGTTGATAAAGGAACAATCAAACAAGCTAATCTACTTAAATTTTACTCGGTCTGGTACTAATATGCATAGCAATTGACCTGTGAAAATAGGTCTGATTGTACAAAAATATTTTGCAATGTTCTGATTTTTATTTATTTTTAATATTGATTCTGATTTTATTAAAAATAATTTAACTATTTTTATCATCCCATAATTTATTAAATAAGAATTGGAGACATAATAAAAACCACAGACTATATTATCACAATCTTTTGCATGTAAATTTTTAACACAAATTTTGATATCTTATATTTACGCTAGATAACTGACCTTCATTTAAAATCAATTCTCTTACATTTATTGACCATGTTTTCTAAACACATAGCACATTTTCGCAATATATCGTAGTAAAAAAACACGTTATTGAGAATTCACAGCAAAATGGACGAAATGGCAAAATGCAAGTTAGTTTTAAAAATGAAATTTAAGTATATTAAAAGTTTACAATCAAGAATTTATAAAAAATGAGAAATGAAAAAATTTAGTTCCTTTAAGAACTTGGAACGGTCATCCTTCCAACGGCTTATAAGAATATTGTCTACCAACAAAACCATTGTAGAAGGGATGTAGCATTAGCCCTTTGTTCACACCCCAGCACGTGTGTTACGAACTACTGAGGAATCCGACCTTTCAACGTCATTATTTGCATACCAACTGGTTCCGTCTATACGATATTAATCAAAGGTTTTATTAGTGAACATCAAAGAATGAACACAATACCAAGATCTCTTATAAGGTACCCTCAATACTATTGTTACTTTTGTCGGAGGTTGATTTATGAGCGGCCACTGTTGTTGGGCCACTACGTATTGTGTTGTCAGTTTTTGTTTGGAGCTCGCCGACATTGTGCTAACCCTTCGGTTCGGTCCAGCTCGGACGCCTTTATTCAAGTTGATCTCACTTTGATGCCTCTAATGTTGTACATACTCCGAACCGAGATTTGGTTACAGCTATATGGATCAAATTTAACGATATTAAATGAAATCAAAAATAGTATAATTTTAAAATGCATCAGTTCTGTTGAACACCCATTTTAAGCATCAAACTGTATATATCTACATATGATTATTTTTATTTAACGAAGGCTTATTTTGTTATATAAAAGGTTTATTAGGTTATAAATAATATTTTTATTTCCAATATTTAAGATGAGTCTCTCAATATTGGAATTGTGACTCGAGAACTAATGTGAATTTTATATGTTTACTAGCCGGTCCGGTGAACGTTGTTTTGCTTTGGTAACAAAAACATCTTATAATTCAACAACAGCAGCACCTACCGTATCCATTTATAAATCTAATCCATTCTTGAATCCACCTGAATACCCACAAAAAATTTCATCACAATTTGTCCTGCCGTTTAGGAGGACTTCAGTCATATACACACGGACAGGCGAATTATTTAGATAAAGATGTGTTTCGCCTTAATTACTGAATCGATCATCACCAAATTTTGTATACCCGTTGTCAGGTCTACATAGAGCTACTTTTTCATCCAGAAAAAGCATTGGTCTTGAGAGATAGGTAACGTGAGGGCAAACGTGAGAAAAATCTGGTAAAGGTTATGATTATGTCTGTATAAATCTTTGTTATATCAACCAAATCTTGAGCGAAAAGGTAACTATTTGTGTATTCCGTCCATTGAAAATAAGCTTGTTAGATCATATTTTTCAACCACAAAATAAAAATAAACATTTTAAACATCCCATAGTGTCTCACAACCCTTTGTACTTCGCAATCAAGTCCTTGACCGAGCATTGTCGAGACTGTCCCATACAAAAGAGCGGCCGCGATAGAACCCAGCTTGTAATTTTCATGCTTCGCTCTTCGCATTCACGCGCAGATCCACTCTCTTCCGAATCATTACGTTCCCTGCTTTTGTGTTTGCCCTCCTTTATTACTACATTATTGTATACATCTTATTCTTCACGGATCACATCGTGAGCTCCTGCGCTTACATGATTGGCTCTCCTAATTTTTTCAACGTTCACTCCGCGTGTTTGCGTCATCGGCGCTAATGATTGCAACTGGTGCCACAATACTTATTGTTGTTATCGCTCTTATATATTTTTTACTAACGAATTCTACATCGTCATCTCATTTAGTTAGAGCTTTTTTTTATTATTATTGGAAGATTCGTGACAATAAAATATTTTGGTCGTCTTTCGATTTTTATATTACGTCGTTCTGTGTAAACAGGTTGTTGATATTAGCGGTCTGCACCGTTTATGATCTGCTAATGATCCGCAGTAAATGATTTACGCATATATAATTAATGTCAGACTATATTCACACGACAGTTAAAAATAAAAGACCTTTGCTGTTTCCTGTATCATCTGATTTATTATTTCGATTATTCGATAGAATATGAATTTTATTATTCGAAACGCAAACAATAAATTTTAATGAATACGTTACTGGACACTTTAATGTCGTTGTTGGATCATTTTTTTTTCTATCAAATTCGGAATGTTCGCTAACGAAGCGCTTATTATAGAATTGTATAATATGTATGACTATACATACGAACATATTTGTTCCTCAAAAATTAGCAATAAATTCATATCAAGGAACAGGTTTTCTGTGTAGATTTCCTATTTGCTCATGATTAACAGGCCTAAGTAATTACGCTTTTTAGATTTTCGATATACACATTTAGACCTAACTAATAGAGCCATATCTATGATGTTATTATTTGGAGAAAGTCAAACAGATTTCCTGTATGTATTTTTTATATTGTACACAAACTTCTGCCAGCGACTTCGTCCGCGTGGAATAGTTACTCTCAAAAGGGAAAAATCCCGATTTTGAAACTTTGTACATTGTTGCTTCGCTCCTGTTGGTCTTAGCGTGATGATGTATAGCCTATAACCTTTCTCGATAAATGACCTGTATAATACTGAAAGTAGTTTTCAAATCGGACGAGTAGTTCCTGATATTACCCCCTACAACGTCACAAACTTTACCTCTTTATAACATTAGCATATTATGTTCCGCTCCTATTGATCTTGGACGTGGTTATATATAGCCTATAACCTTCCTCAATAAATTAGCTATGTAACGCTGAAAGAAGTTTTCAAATTCCAAGTTCCTGAGATTACCCCAGATTACTAATTGGCGAGTTCTATTTGCACTTAAAATTGTTAGTGAATCTTTAACATATAGCTATATTTCTCTATCCTCCTCCAAAGCGATAGACACGAATAAGCGATTCCAATTTGACAACTTTTCGGTACTTCTTTGTTTGTACGAATGGAAATCGTAACGATATTGAAGCAATAAAAGTTTCATTATAATCTCACAGATAGCTGAACGGTCGTATCATTGAATACTACGCCTGTGTGGAGTGCGCTCAACCATCTTTTACTATAAGAGCGTCTACACACACGCCGTGTTCAATAACGACGCTGCGTTTTTCAACAAAACGCTACATTAAACTCTTTGCATCGAATGATTTTTTTTTCATTACAAAAATATCTAACATCATCTTTACTTCCGTATCTACTTGAAGTATCGTTTACGTATTATAACAATTGTTATTTTTTAAGTGAATAATTCTTTAGTCGCGTCACCGATTACCTTGACATGCTTGTGACGTATTGCGTTTGCGTCACTAACGCGTAGTATAGAGGCCTATATGTACACATAATATTGATAATTTGTATCAGTATAACATACCTCCCATAATTCCATTGTTACGAGTACTTATACCTATCTCGACTTTTTTATACATTTGCACTACCTACAATAACTATTATTTTTGTTCACAATACCGCTCGTGACCTGAACTAAAAAGGTAATTTGTCAGTATATAAAAATAAATAGTGAAATAAAGTATCCATTCATTCATTCTTTCAACACACAACACCTTCTACTTACTGGCCATATTAATAGTTATAAAGTTTGTTTATAACTACTGGGATGTGTGCCCGGTGAGTTAAGTAACTGAGACCATAATTTCCTAAAGGCAGTTCAATCTAAGAGTAAATAGCATGTTTAGCAATTAACAGCAAGAAAGCACTTCGGGTGTTTTCAAGACCTGACACGTGCTTCTTAGAAAGTTCGACACCTTATTTATATAATCTGAGTCTCTCGTAGACTAATAACATCCTAATTAATTTCGCAGTTATGGAACAGCACAGAAGAGGATAGGTAACTCTCATACAGAGAAACATCTATTGTTTCAAAAGGATAACTTAAATATACATCGAAGCGGGTGAAGCAGCGAATTAAATAAAGTTTACTACCCTTAATTAACAACAAATATATACATTATTCAAATGATAGGCGAACTCATAATCTATACTAATATTATAAAGAGGTAAAGTTTGTGAGTTTGTGACGTTGTGATGTTGTGACGTTGTAGGGGATAATCTCAGGAACTACTCGTCCGATTTGAATAATTCTTTCAGTGTTACATAGCTCATTCATCGAGAATGGTTATAGGTTATATCATCACGCTAAGACCAATGGGAGCGGAGCACAGATGAAAAATATTTCAAAATCGGGATGTTTTTTTCCTTTTGAGAACTGCTGCGTGTTAGTGTTAGTATATATATTTCAAGCGAACGAAGTCGCGGGCAGAGGCTAGTTCTCTTATATACGTTTTGATTATCTAAATTAAGGAAGACAATGCTTTTAGATTTATTACGTTAATTAGCATATTCGCACGTATAGATCGTAGAGAATTAATTACATGTTTTTTTTAATAAGTTTGGCATTTTGTTTAAAATCGAATACATCATACCGGCCATTATTTAAAAAAAACATCTTGTATCTTTACGAAGGTCACGAATTGGTTTTGTGAAACAAATGAGTGGATTTTGCAACATAATATTAGTTTTATATCGTTGTTAATTAAACTAATATTGAATTGTACACATGTGAATAAAATTAAAACATGTAGTTCGTTTGAGCTAACCTTCGGGTTTTTTTTTCGAACTGACTACGTTACAGCTTCACCGGATTAAACTTCGAAACGTCTGAACCAAGACATTTACTGACAGAGAAGGGTTTTTCATAATATCGTAAAAATATATAATCACGCTTTTCTATGGACACTAAGCAGTAAGTAACATTAATAATGCGACTAAAAAAGTTTATCGACAATGAAATCAGACAAAACAAGTAACACCTACTCATAAATTAGGTAAGAATATGATTTATATCGTGAACCTAGGCGCATACAAGAATTATCTGATTAATAATAAAAACAATAGTAATATTGATAAACAAAAATATTTTTTTACATGTATATAAAATAAAATGATAAGTGGTCTGCCGTTGTACGTACAACACTCAACACTGGATAGATTTCCATTATTATATTTTATGTTACTTCTTACATACTTGGTCCTTATCTCTTCTTTTAATTTAGACTTAAATTAAGGAAGAGAGAGGTGGTCGCAATATGTCACATGAGCATTATATAATAAGGTCACAAAAAATTGTCAGTCACGATTAAGGTGCAAGTCAGAGTCGTGGCAATTTCAAAGTCCGTTAAGCGCCTTAAGATTAGTGATCACATCCTTTGCAAAATTATCAAACGATTTGATAACAGACTCCTTCTCGATCAAGCTCAAGGAAGCTCTAATCATATCTAGAGAAAAAAAAACACTTGAAAACGGCTGCACGTAATTGTCTTTTTTTTGTTTAAACTTTTTAGGACAAAAAGTGTAATAAAGAAAATGTTTGAAAGATTATACATACGGAAGCTTGAAAAATGTAGGTTTAAAAATGTTCATGTAAAAGAGCGAATATTGATTGAATTGATAGATTAACGTTCATTCCTTCAATTGCTATTTAATTATATGGTCGTACTACTAAGACAAGATTTGGTCTCCTTTTCTCTTTCATTCTTCTTTCTTCTCTCTATTCATTGTCTATTATTAAATACTAACCCATTATTATTCAAACAAGAATAGTTTTGTAGAATATTTTAAAAGTTTCAACAAGAAATATGTACGAAGATTCTTGAAATGCTGGTGACTCAATAGTAGTTTATTGAACACAACTTAAATGAGAACCTTTTAATAAGATAGTACTCTCTTTGTAGGATATCATGGTTATGAAACCATAACTTGGGGGTTAGCGATTTATTAACAGATTTCGATAGCTACCACTCTTGCACAATCTAACGCCAAGCATGCAAAAGTGAGTTCCGAGAACTGCACTTGAGAACTGTTTTTTACATTTAATTTATTAACATCTTAGTCCACGCCGTTTTCTAATGTCAATAATCAAATTTGCACGATTATAAAGTATTTAAATAAAAAATATAAATAGTTTCGGAAGAAAACGCTGCGTTATATAGAGTAAGTGTGCCGGGACCTTTACTATTCTAAATCAGTACACAATCCAGTCATAAAATATTGCCCCAACAATAAAACAGAAGTGGTTCGATCTACATCACGACTGGCGAAAGTGCTCTTTATTCTTAGAAGGATTCGAGTTTTTATTGTACCGTGTACTGTTTAATTTCTTCTAATCTGACGTATTATGTTGTATTTTTGTTTGTTGTAACATTTTTCTAGACACAATTGATAAACAACGTTGGCTGGTTTATGCTGGGTATAAAATTAACCAAATAAACTTCGCATTCATTCGGTTGAAGGGCGATAAAGAGGTCGAGTTTCTATTTCTGAACCGTTTCTGAGGTTATCTGATTTTATGGGATTATCTTTAATTATAATCTACAAATTTACACATTTAGATAAGGCGGAGGTAATTTTTTAACAGATAGTATCAATGATGTCTCATTGATTACGCACTGGAATGTCCCGTCCAACGACACCGGTTCATATTTACATAAACAAAATCATAGAGCCGCGTCGTGTGCCGTCATGGAAAAACTACTAGATTAGAATTCGTTTACGTTTCCTTACTTTTACTTCTTAGGTACTTTGGCTCTTTAAGCATCTCGATATCTTTGTTTAATACAGTACCTATTATTAAAGTTTTAAGACACTACGTTTGTAGCACTACGCGTTCAACAATATGTGATTTTTTGCCGCGAAGAAGCGGTGTAGTGCGCATACGCAGGAGAGGGTAAGTAAGAGGATAACAATTTTTGCATATATTTTTATATATAAGGCAAATGAACAGGTGAGTCACCTGAAGTTAAGTAATCACCGCCGTCCATAGACACTAGCAACACCAGGGGAGTTGCAAATGCATTATTACCCCGTGTTTGGGAGAAGGATTAGGGGAGTGGAGAGAGGAAGGGGAGGTAGGCCTCCTGCGCGATAGCGTTTCGTGATACACTGAACGAACGAAACGCAACAATGCAAGCACTGTTACTTCACGTGGATGTTTCTGTGGCTCGGGTGGTATTACCCCGGACGGCATGTTGAAGTCATTTGTAGCCTCAGCGTGGTTCTACCACTTACAGATACCTAATAAATTTTGTAAGCAAACGACAAATATATTTTGATGTATTTTTCTCTGTACTAACTGAACTAGCTGGTGTCTGCGACTTTCTCTTGTAGTTCGGTGAAGCTGTTAAGAACTTGCTGGGTCAATAGCGTAGTTAGTTCGAAAAAAAAGACCTTCTCATAATAGATCTTTCATGACGACTATCTGTTTAATATTAATTAATCATGAGGGGTATTTTATTTTAATTTAGATATTGAATTTCATGGAACTCTTATAGTTAGCTCTGTTTTAAATTTTATTATTAGTACTTAGCCTCTACACAACAAATATATTATATATAGCCTTGATACTATCCTAAATAATCTAGCAAAAACTTCATCTAAATTGGTTTAGCCGTTTCGGAGATTCGTTGGCAAAACCAAGAGACAATACAATTGTATTTAAAAGTTTAGCAAAGAACAAAAGCAATTGGTTGAACTGATTCGTACCAAAAGCAGATAATAATCAATAGTTTTAGGAACAATTTGCCCGGTAAATCAATGGTTTTGCACCAATTTATTGCAAAGATCAAGCTACGTTAATATCAAAGTCACATAAAAGCGACATCTGTGTCATGTTCTAACTACATCACGTTCAAACAATCAAAGAACAAGGGAATATTTAAGAGATTCCCGCCATTATTCCGTCAGACGTTTTTGTTTTTGATTAAGACGACACAAAGCGACACCATGATAGATGCCGCCAACGTGTCACAAGAAAAGACGGGGCACTTGTACGCGATAATTCATAAAAACAATAATAAAGGAGTAATCCCGAAGAACAATGTCTTATTTGATTTATTTGGTGGCGTCCGGACATATGTCGGGGCTTTGTTCTTTCGACTGTAAATATTTTCGTTTTTATTTGAATGCTAGCAATCCGTTATGACTTTGCCCACATTAATTCCTTTACTAGCATAATTACCTAACTAATCAACCGATCCTCAGGATTTTTTAGTAAAAGGACTGTTCCTCAGTGATAGGACAAATATAAATTTACCACGAAATCACAGGAAATAGTAACAAAATTAAGATCAATTATAACTAAATATAGCCTAGCGCCATCTAGTGGTGAGTTATTATAAAATTACATAAATCCTCTATATAAAAATATTTGGTTATGCCAATTTTCACAATGAACAGTCACGCGGTATCCGAGTGTAGCGAAGTCAGATACACAGACATGCATTTTTTTATACCTATATATATAATTCCTAAATGCATATGTTCAGAAACTTTTCTCGTGATAAACGGTTAGACCGATTTTGATTTTTTTTATACTTGTGGGGTCTTTTTTTTCGAAATGACTGCTATTAACCCAGCAAGGTGTTAACAGCTTCACCGGACTATACTTGTGGGGTCATCTAGACAATTCTTATCTATAGCTCTTCCCGGTAGATGGCGCAGTTGAAATGTAGATTATGTTATTCAATTATCCGAGCCTACATATTTTCTAACCTACTGAACTATTTTACTGTTATTTAATTCAATAGTATCTCCTATAGTTCACAAGAAAGTAATTCCACATTTTAGACTAAAGACACAATTAAAGATGTTAGTGCTACGCACAGACAATTAAGTCTTCAAAAAAAAGAAGAAAATACCTATTCCAGCCCAACAGACTAACTAGTACCTATCCAATTCACTATATAAATTGGTGTAAGACAATGATCCGTTTAATTTATATCCCAAATAAAAAATAATAGTTATCGAATTACGTTAACTTACTAGCCTCTGTCTGCGACTTAGTTCGCCATTGTATACTTTTTTTTCGAACCGCCTACGCGCCTAGCAAGCCCTTAATAGTTTCTCCGGACTATAAACGCGAGCGCTTAAGGCACCAAGCCGATTTTATTTTGACTAATAACGTAGCTCTAGAGTGCACGGCACACCTCGACTTGGGTTGTCTCCCTTTTATCTTTAAAAATGATAGAACTATATATTATTTTATTTTTTTCGTAATGTCTACGCTATTGACCCAGCAAGGTCTTAACAGCTTCACCGGACTACTAAGGCGAGCGCTTAAGGCACTCAGCCGATTTCTCCAACTATATATTATATTCTTCTAACTTTAACGGTTAACTCAACGCACGCCGAGATGGCGTCCTCAAATGAGCTTCTTCAAATTTATATGACGCTTACTGGCATATTTTGGTTAATCAAAACAATATCCTTAAACGCTAGTTTAATTTATAAACTATATTAGTGCAAATATGAATTACAAGCCTTTCAGTATTTATTCCGTGACACAAACGATCACTCATCCTCACAAACCTTTCTTTTTTAATGGTTTTGTTAAAATACATTTTCAGACTTACACTTACACTTAAAATGTGTATACATCACGTGATTAAACATAATATGATTATGTTTCACTCAAACAAAGTCTCAGGAGAAGGAATTTACAAGCAGTTACAAAGGTACAACACTCATAATGCATTAATATTATACCATAAAAACTTATACATGAATACAACGCGTACCAGTAATGAACATGTAACTAATTAAGAGTAACTCGACATTATTCTTGCAATAAAATTTGAAAATCACCCGTTAGCCGTTGTGTGAATGGGTGTATAACCTGGTTCGAACTTAGGAAAGTTGTAGGTCCCGTAACCCCTACTTACACTGAGAGTACAATAATAACTTTACATAATATTAACTGAGTTCTGTATTTTATACCATTATTAAATAATAATGATTTAACCAATCGCAGCGCTGCAATTGTTTTAAATAATTGATAACGATGCTCTTATAAATATATTATAATTATATAAATTTACTAGCGGGACCGGATGATGTCTTTCTGCCTTGATAATAAATATATTAAAAATTTAACGACAGCGCCATCTACCGGGTCCAATATAAACCATTCTTGAATCGACTGGAGCACACACATAAAATGTCAACAAAATCGGTCCAGACGTTTATGAGTTCAGTGACATACGTACAAAAGAAATTTATATATGAAGATTATATCTAAATTTCGTGTAATTTTAAATTCACTATTTTACTGAATGTATATATTGCATGACGATTATCTTATTAGGAATAATTATGAAGTATATAATCATATGAAACATTAATATATGTTATTAGTAAATCGTGTTTTCACTATTATCGAACACAAAATACATATAAGAGTTGTTGAGGTATGTATACTTGGTACAAATATATGTTTCAATAACTCATATAAGTATGAATATGTAGCCTAGCTTAGGTTATCTCAGATAGGTTGCAAATTGCATGAATCAGGCAACAGCCCAAACCGAGGTGTACCAGGCGCCCTTGAGCTAGTTTTCAAAATAAAATCGGCCGAGTGCCTTGAGCGCTCGCCTTGGTAGTCCGGTGAAGCTGTTAGGACCTTGCTAGGTCAATAGCGAAGTCATTTTGTAACAAGAGTTTTCACTTACAATTAACTAGCGTATAAGAATATAAAACAAATACACTTGCGTATTGCAAATAAATAATATTGTTCATAAACATTTTTAATATCATATTCTATTTGTAAATAATATGTTTTGTTAGAGATGTGAAATATAGCATCATCATCAGTCTATCAGAGTACAATTTTAGGGATATAAGCTTCTTCCCGATGAAAGGTATGGGCATAATCACCACTCTAACCCAAGAAGTATTGGCGATTTCAAACTGTGAGAAACTTACAGACCTATATTTTCCCACATACGATGGTACTACAAGAGCGTTTGTGAAATATAATTAATTATGTTGAATATAAAGATCAATACAAAGATAAGTTGTACATAGACATAGGTTAATAATATAGTATAAGTATTGTCAATAACATAACTAAGAATTTTACACAACTGAAATAGGTCTACAACATTAATAAGTCTGATATAACTGAAAGGAATTCACATCGACAAAAATTTTAATCCATTTTGACTGCCTAACCCGCTACAAAATAATTGAAATATACAATTAAAAGTGAATAGGCGAAAGTTCAATGGGCTGTAATATATTTTCTGTTTTTAGAGACTTTACACTAAAAAATCAAATTTTTCACTTATAGAAATACTAGGGTAGTTTTTCGCACTTATGAAACTTTAAAATATACAGAGTTTTCTGGCTTATCCAGTTCTCACTTACTCAAATTTGGCTGCATATCTTTTTATATAGACTAATTGATTGATATCTCAGTTTAAGGAATTATGCATGACATGTGTATAAATTGAAGATAGTGACATGTTACAAATATTCATAATTGTATAGCATTAGTTAGATATATAATTAAAAAAAATGTTCGCATTAAATATAATTAGTATTCACATATTTACCATATAATTATTCAAATATCAAGAATTAAGCAAGTCATCGTCATTACAAGATTTCTTAATTAATTTTTCAATTTGTATGTCTTAATTATATTCAATGTTGGAATGATTTTTTTTTAAATGGGGCATTTATTATACAAAGACATTTATAAGATATCTATACTAATACTATAAAGAGATAAAGTTTGTGACGTTGTGTCGTAGTGACGTTGTAGGGGGTAATCTTAAGAATTACTGGTCCAAACTGAAAAATTCTTTCAATGTTATATAAGCTCATTTATCGAGAATAGTTATAGGCTATATATCATCACGCTAAGACCAATAGGAGCGGAGTACCAATAAAGAATGTTTAAAAATCGTTTTTTTTCCTCTTGAGAGCTTCCGCTGCGTGTTAGCGTTAGCCCAAACTATGTATTCCACGCGAACGAAGTCGCGGGCAGAGGTTAGTACGAAATATATTGCGTACGGATTATATAACATAAGGATTTAATTGTTTAATAATAAGAGTAATACAAAAATATATACGATAATTCAAGTGATACATAAAAACTGTATCATTTTAAACATATAACCCCCCGTCGGAATCCGTCTGAATGCGCGCCCGAACACCGCGTATAATATTCGCGTCCACAAACCCGAAATAAACCGAAAGCCGAACGGAAACGGCCGCTATATTATTAGACACGACAATTCTATTATTTTTATTCGTAACACATCTCGGAGATTTTGTCCATAAATCTGTGACGGCAGATGCTGCTCTGTGCATGATTCCCGGAACGTTGACTTTATGCGTTTCACACTTTATAGTAAAACTGTGATAATTGCTATGAAAATTAAATAGTTTATTTTATTACCGCTAAGCTACTACTGTAAGCGGTTTCGCTTGATTCTCGAACTGGTTTAAGATTTATATATTTATGTTTCTTTTTTATTATTAATGACGCTTAATTAAAGTCTCAATAAAATAATTTATATTATTTGCAAATAGTAACTGAATCCGAATTTGTACTCGTTAACATATTTATATATATAATTATTCCGTCCGTGTATATGTGACTGAACTCCTAAATGTCTAAATAGATTTTTACGAAATTCACAACTGCACACGGTAGGTAGCACTGCGGTCTGATTTTAGGTTTTTTTTTTTTATTAGGACGGGAAAACGTCTGCCGTTCCCACTGGTTACAATATAAATATTAAAATCAATCTTAACTAGTATTATAAATTAGCTTTTGGTCACGGTTTCGCTCGCCACAATGTAAATGTCATTTATCATTTTTTTGGAAGAAAGGTATCTATGTATTTTACGTAACAAACAAACAATACTTACTAATATTATAAATGCAAAATTGTGTTTGTCTGTTTATCACAACAAGACTACAATAAACTATTCGGAACAAAAAATAGTGTTTACAAGGGATAAATCAAATCTCTATTAAACAAGCAAAACCGTCAGTAAAAGCTAGTATAAATAACATCACACCATCGCTTTAAGATCGGTAACAGAATAGTGATGCCAGTGTTGCAGTTGTCTATAGACGAAGATAGCCATTTACCATTAGGTAGGCCGTCTGCCTGTGTGCTGCCTTTTGGCATAAAAAAAAACCTAGTGGCGATTCATAGCACAATGGATAATATTAAAACCTCCGTGAAGAGACAGTGAGACATAGGTATTAACTTATAGGACGATCATTCAAATGGTCTTCGAGTTTATTGTATTAATCTGAAATCTATGACACAATCCGATTTTTTAATCATAGACTAAGTTAGAAATTTAAACCAACTAACGAATAAATATTCTCTTATTACATAATATACTAGAGCCATTAAATATGTCAAGACGTTTACATGTCGTGTTTACAAATTCTCGAAATTCCTTTACGCGATTTATTGCTCGTTCCATCACTTGTTCGGCTACCATTCGAACCGGTAACATTTCAGTTCGTACGTCCGCGTCCATCTTTCACCCAGAAGCCGGATTATTCACGGGAAACACCATTCTGTTCATTGTTTCATAATATGACATTAATATTGTCAACGGCGTGCACGGATGACTGGGACTGTTTTAGAACTTCCGTTGGATGGAAAAACAATGTTTGATCTGAGGCCTGTCTTATATTTGCGTGATCCAAATTGTATCATAGAATTTATATTCATTCATTGTATTAATAAATTTGACGGTGAAGTAAAACATCCTGAAGAAACCTGAACCTGATAAATGTTATTTTTCAGGGTTTGAAATCGCCAATAAGTCTTAGATTCACGTGGTGATTATGCCTGTATCATCCTTCGAGAAGAGATCTAGATCCCTGCAGTGGATCTCTTAACGGCTGATGATAATTAGTAAGTGTATTATAAGAAAGTTTGTTGATATTCACGTCGAAGATAATCTTAAAACCTAAGTAATAATGCAATTCTATATATACTTTCACTAATAAAAAGCAAAGTTTAAGCTGATGGTAATGAATTATGTTTTATTGTTACTAGTTTTGGTATTGTAATTAGTGTGTTTAAAGTTATTGAGTGAAGCGTATTAAAGCCATATTTTAATTAGTTCGGTGAAGCTGTAAAGACCTCATTTGGTCAATAGCATAGACAGTTCGAAAAACAAAAAACATTATTTAAAATGTAATGAGAAAATTAAAATCCTCAACGTGAACGAATGTGGCACTAACAAACCAAATATATTAAAAGATTGATTAATAATGAAATTTATAATTCGTATAATTGATAGGAAATTAATATTAATCAAAAGAATAAACATTAAACACAACAGAGTAAATTCTGGATATAAATAAAACACGGGTAATGAAGAATCCAAAAAAGGTTCACAAAGAACACGTTTACACAAAAAGCTAAATGTAAAAAGGATAAATACTGGTAACATTACAAAAACTCATCAAATTAAATCAACAGTCGAGATTTAACAGGAAATCGAATGATGCAAATGCGTTGTTCAAAACGGTTTGCACACATGCAAAAATTCTATCCGAGATAAAAACAAAAAGCCCTTCATAATGGGATCGTAAGAAAAAAAGGAGCTACACGTGCATCGAGAATGGAAGCAAAAAGGTCAACAATATGCCTAATCTACAATCCATGTCACAGGCTAAAGGTTACGGAAGGTTGTACAAAAAAATCTACATCACAAAACTCGGTCTATCCTACTCAGAAATCGACCATAACCGCCGTTTGATATTAACGAAAAAGGACTTTAATATCTCCTCTCTAAGATTCAAATTAACATCATCGAAGCGTGATCAGAGAAGGGTATTGTTCGTACCTCAGGGAGTAGTGACAACAGATTTTTGTCTTTTTTTTCCTCATTTCACATATGGCATCGCAATCCTGGACGATATGTGACACATGTGTCGGTTTTAAGTTACTCGACAATAATGACTGGGCTCTTCAAAGATTCTCATATCTTTAGCTTCCATTACTTTAGTGTTTTAGGATGGCTCCTAATTTTTCAACGGCAATGGACCTTTTCCTTTGATGTGCACCTTTCAGACTTTTTAGTAGAATATTATGTTACGACTTTCGTCACTTGTCCATCAACAGGTGAAGCTTGTCGAGCCACGTTCTCTCTTATAGTAATTTAATTTTACACAAATTTAAATATATAAATTCAGCTTTGTATCGACCATAAACATCTGTGCCTGACTAAATCTTATATGAATGATTAGCTTAGGTACTTTAGCTTTATAGTAGAAGTTAAGATTCGCGTTAGTGCATCCAAGGAAACAGCACAAAGTAAGGTTCAACAACCTTGGCACCTTTGAGTTTGTTGTCAAACAGCTGAGCGTCATAAGCGCTCGTTTTATTTGTCCGGTAAACCTATGGAAGTCAATCAAATACTTTACACGGTTGTAATTTAAAAAAGTTATAGTATGTTTTTCTGTTGGCCTAATATCACAGCGCGAAATGGCCTTTCCTTGACACAAAGATTTTTTTTTTATGCCAAAAGGCAGCAAATAGGAAGACGGTCCGTCTGATGTTTGTTAAATGGTTACCGTCGCCTATGGATAACTGCAACACCAGAGGAATCGCTGTTATGTTGCCGACCTTGGAGAGCGTGTTTTAATCCCTTTTTGAAGAGCCCCATGTCATAACCCTGGGGGAACACAGTACCAGGTAACTCATTCCACAACGCCAAAGTGCGCATAACAAAGCTTCTAGAGTACCTTACGGTTGTTGCTATTTTGTTGGCCTTTAGCGTATGTGGATGAGCAGCCAGCCAGCGGCGGGTGGTTCGAGTTTGGAAAGGGGATGAAGGCACCTTATGTGCCTATTATCTCCATATGTGCAGATCTTTCTTTTTCTTAACAATTATACTATTAATTGCTTATTCTTTACATATTTCTAATACCTTTTTAACATCACCTTGATGTCTACGTGTGGGGTATCGAATTCCAGGTAGATGACACATTTGATAGTCAGATGAAATCATAGCAGAAAAGGTACGGTTTGTCATAATTAGATCTTGGACTATAAATCGTTTTATAAAACAACCAATCGATACTTAATTTTCCATCCAAAATGGATCAAGTTATATGACAACCATTGTTAAACGAGTTTAAAAATAATCGAATCTATACGAATTTCGACTGCGATTGCTTATCGTTAAGCAGCAGTGTTAGCGAGCTATGTTCTAGTCCGAAGGTTTTAATTAGCAACACACAAATGAGGCCTTCCAACTCAGTCCCTAAAAGTAGGAATTTGTCAACTGCTTTTGTTATACTTGTGATCGTTTTAAATATCGATCTCATATCTTCTTCTATAGCTTTATACATATAATAAGAAAGAAAATCTAGCGTATTTGTACTTTTTAGATGTTTGTAACAAAAAATTGTTGCAGGTGTCACTGGTGACTATGAACTACATGGCTTAAATATTGTACTGTACACTTATACAACTATACTGCGACATATAAACCTCATCGCCTAATAATTTTACGAAGACCAAAACAAAACATATAAATCGCCGTTTGACACACGTGATACTAAAAACTCTGAAGCTACTGTAACCGTATCTGTTCAATAAATTCAAATGCGGCCGTAAATAGAACTATAAAAAAATATTTAACGATACACGAGGGAGATACATTAAGACAATGTTACAATGGTAACATTATGGGCTAATTGATTCGGCCACAATGGCCTTTATACGGCCACTCGTTGCCACAAAGATAGTATTGTCTATACCGGGCCAGACGTCTGGTAACACTTGACCAGAGACAAAATGGCTTTGTAACGTTCGCTCGGGAGGCGCCATCAGTAATTTAATACTAAATCCGATAGCAATTTTGGATTTTATTATATTAGTTTAATTATTTTGTATAATGCGAAAACAATAATGACCTTCATGAATATGACAGTTTATCGACTTTCTGTATTTCTTGCATAGTCGTCTCGCTCTAGAGATACAATAATGAAAGCCTATCGTGTCCAAATAGATTCCAACGACCGTGCGTTAAGTTTTACACGCATTCAAAGTTCAGTTCCATTATTTCTAGTATTCAAACTAGTATTGTGAGTTTGTGACGTTGTAGGGGGTAATCTCAGGAACTGCTGATCCGATTTGAAAGAAGCTTCAGTGTTTATATAGCTCAATTTATCGAGGAAGGTTATAGGCTATATATCATCATGCTAAGACTTCGTCGACATTCGTGTTTTTTTTCCTTTTGAGAGCATCCGCTGCGTGTTAGTCATCTCAAAATAACTATTCCACGTGGACGAAGTCGCAGGCAGAAGTTAGTTGATATATAAAATCCATAGATATCATGATTCAAGCAAATGGTAGAGTCTATTATTTCATGCTACCGAACACATTGTTATAAACCAGACACTGTGACTATGTTTGGTCATATATCAGGATTTGTCAATGTATATGTAGGGAACACGAGGCAGAATTATGCTTTGTTTATTACAGATAGAAAAGCTTTATCATTGACTCAATGAATCAGGACACTAGGTGAAAAACATCAGCTAATGATTTTAAATTCCACTCTCTCTCATTAGTACCGAGTGTACTAATGTAGTAGTGTAGATTAACATGTACATAAAAAAAATGAATTTATTATTATGTTAAATCAATTAGTAATTATACTCACATAACTCCGTAAAATCTTATAAATGCTAGTAGAAAATTACCTGCAACAAATAAGTTTAATTAATCGATTTTCAATGTTAATTAAATGACATTCTATGTATAAACAACAGTTATAAATTAAGAATTGTTTAATTCTTTATATCTTAAAACATAATCGCAGTTATGGAAATTTCAAACGATTTGTTAATTATGTGAAAATGTCGGAATTTCTTAATTGTTTTAACGTATGCTATATCGTAAATTAATTATAGTAGATGTGATTAGATGTTCTATGCAGCTTGATTCTCGTATGAGTTGATTTTTATTCAGGTTTGTCACTTTCTTACTCTTACTATTGAATTGAAACCTTCTTTGAACCTTCTACTTTCCGATTTACATGTTGTGTTTTTGAATCATGCAATTTTCACTTCTATCAACAGCTTCTATGACTGCCTCGACTTTTTTTATAGGTACCTGATGTACAAGACTTGCCAAAAAAAAAATGTTTACTTATAGCTTTTTGCGATTGACCGCAATCTCATCAATACGTTTTACAACCAAAAGAAAATGGCAAGAAAATTATGAATCAGCAAAGAAAAGAAATATATTATTTTGAATGAACAAAAAACATCAGAGACGAGTATTGAATGGAGAAATTCGATATATTTTTTGTTAGTACCATGTGTTAATGCAGTCCATGTGCTGAGTACGTCTCACAGACAATGAGTGTGCGAGCTTTCCTGTCCTGACCGTTTGTATTTTTAGATGCTTTTGTTTAGTTCATTCAGACTCGTTTCTCATATGAAATTGCCGAGATGATAGACATTGTTTTTTTTTAATTTTATGTATTAATACGTCACTCATTATTTTATTGAAACCTTGTTTTCTAACTTGTTTATACAATTTTGTATCGTCCCTTAACGTCGGGAGTTGTAATAGTGTATTTTTTTTTCAAAACATAGTTTTTTTTTTTGGTATACATAGAAATAGACAATTGTATGGTACAGAATATAATAGCTTAGAGAAATAACCACGTTATATAATTTATTTATATGCATAGATCAAAACCACTCACTATATTACAATGTGTTGTTGTAAAAAAATATAATAATAGCCATTTTTCAGTAACAATAATAAAAACTTTATTAGCAACTTTAACAATAATCAAAATTAAACAATAATTTACAAATATAAATGTACAGTTAAGCGACCATACTGCTTAGAAGCAAATCTTAGAAGACGTTTTATCTCTTTTTTTTCGAAATGACTACGCCATTGACCCAGCAAGGTCTTAACGGCTTCACCGGACTACTAAGGCAAGCGCTTAAGGCACTCAGTCGATTTTATTTTGGCAACCAGCTCAAGGGTGCACGGCACACCTCGGCTTGGCTGTTGCCTGTTGCATGCAAAATCGCGACCTATCTTAGCTAACCTAGCTAACTATTCATATATATATGAGTTGTTGGAACGTATATGTCTACCAAGCATACACGCCTCGACATTTGCTCCATATATTTATAATCGGAAAATTGGGAGTTTTTCAGTTCGTTAAGGGAAAAAAAAGTAAACCCTTCCACTTTCATGTGTAAGCGTGTGGCGTGCACGTGTGTGGGGGTGATCGTGTAGTGTTGTAGCGATGATGTATATTTGTGTCACCGTATCGCGCAAGCAACGCATTCAAGAGCTCCCTACCGAGGGATCGAACCTAGGCTTGAGCCGCTGCCGTGGGAGGCCTAATCGGGTGCATTTTATCTCTAAAATAAACTACTCAAGAGCAATATAAAAATACTGTTGGGAGTGTATAACACATAGTCGATGCAGTCAGGATGCCAATAAACACTTCGTAGTTACTTTCACTCTTTATTTGGATATAACTTCTCATTACAAGACTTTTTATATAAGAAAGAGATATCACCGACATCTTGCCTTTTGTAGGACGAACTATATAATGTATAAGACGAAATCAAAGCAATTACCATTTATTCATAATTATGCAACATGTTTAACACAAAGATAATAATTAACGAAAAAAATATTATCATTTACGTACATCAATTCTATATAAAATCATTGTTATTTATGTATTTGAAACATGTTTAGACATACAATTATGTGTGTAGAGTAGCGACATCTAGCCTTTTATAGGCCAAAATATGGAAGTCAAAGCAATTACTATTAATTCACAATTTTGAAAGATACTTTGTGCAACACAAAAATCATGATAATCATCAAACTAATGTTATACAAATAATAAATCAACAATATCAATTCCTATTTATGTCTCATTGAAATCTATATAATAATAATCATAATTCTTATTTATGTGTCTTTAATAAAATGGCGCCTAATATTGATGCCTATCTCTAATATTGTGGCGCTATTGTTAATATTCTGGTCTTTTTTTTTTCGAGATGTCTACGCTATTGACCCAGCAAGGTCTTAACAGCTTCACCGGAATACAAGTGTTGTCTCGCTTCTTGAATATGACGAGCGGCACCGGAGGTGGGTAGATAACAAAATATAAAGACAGTAACAAAAAAAAATAATAAGAAAAATACTAACATATAAACCATTCATTAATAAAATACTTATATGTATATTTTTCTTATCTGATTACAAAACTAAATAATATTTTCAGTCAAACAACGCGACAAATTTTCCGATTATCCAATGAACGAGAACAGCTGAATATACTGTAATATAAATCTCTTGTATTTTAATTTATACACGGAGCGAGGTAGTAATTCGAATACGTGCCTATTCTCGTAGCCCATTAACCCCTAGATGTCAATACTCAAGAACATCATCCCAACACAAGAGTCGGGATTCCGTATAATAGATTAAATTAGTCTAAGAGAGTTCGCCTCGAAAATATCACCACGTATCTTTTATTATATATAAACTTCTGTCCATGTGCATATGAATGAACTCATCCTAAACAGCTGGAAATATTTTGATGATTTTTGTAGTTAAATATTAATACTTTTACATTTTTATATTCAGGTCGGGATAAGGAGTTTTTGGCGGGAGTTGGAGGCAACTGAGTTAAATTAGAAAGGTCTTTACTATTGATTAAGCAAGAGAATTGTTTAAACTTTTTAAAATGAACTCTTAAACATAATTGGTGTTATTACAAAAAAGTTAAATACCTATTGAATATTTGCTTTAAAAATGTTACGTTTTAAATGCACCGTGTTCGCTGAATGTTCGCCATCTTGCTCTTTTGTCTCGCATTGGTTAAGTTAGACTTACGAAAAAAGGATAACGCGAACTTGCCTCGCACGAGAGCGGTGCATCTAGTACGAAACCTTTTTAAAGCAAGTATTTACTGTGTATTTAACTTTTTTGTAATAACGCCGAATGGATTAAAAACTTGAATAGTAATTCGGTATGTCAGGCTGTTAATAAAATCGTGTAACACCGTAACATAAAAATTAAAAAAAAAAACAACGACAAAAATGATCCATAAAACAAACACATTGTTCTCATACGGTAATACTGCGTCCGTCTTGCGTATGATTTTAACTACAGTTCGATGCACAAGATCGTAAAACTCTTTATTATGTGTATTAAAAATGAGCGATAGTCTAAATTTATGGTAAAAAAAAACGTAATAATAATACACGTACGCGTTGTTTCGGGACTTCCGTTGATGTCGACCAAATGTGATTCTCGGACGGTTGTGTGTGTTGTTAATATCGTCAGGAACTGCGAATCTTTACCGTGTGTTTATAGCTTTAGAATGGTTGTGGAGAGTTGCGATTAGGGATGACCGATATTAGAAAAACATCGATGTTGATATCGATGTCAACATCGATTCAATAGTATCGATTTACGATAAACATCGATAGCAAAACATAGTCTATAAAGTAATAACATTATCTGGTGTTTTCCATAGTCAGCGACGGAAAAAAAGGTCACCCAAAGAACTAACTATTCGTACGGCTTACAAATTTGAAATTATCTAGACTGTAACTACTACATGCAACGTTACATGACCCTAAATAATATATTCATAACATCGATGTTATCGACAACGGAACATCGATGTGTCAATGTTATCGACATTAAACTATCGATTTTTTTCAGCTAAACATCGATGTTTCTTCAACAATGATGAATATCGATCATCCCTAGTCGTGATAGCGGGAACTTTGAGGACTAATTCGTTTTAAAAATCTGAACAGTTGACAACGTCATGCAAAAATGAAATAAGAAAATCCTGAAATAAAACTTAATCGACTTTGCAACTAATGTACATGTTGGCAAATTGATAACACCTTTGCTTAGGGCGAGTAATCCTTGTAAAATAGAAAAGAAGAAAAGAGAAAATAGCCGTATCAGCAGATCTATTCTACATTCAACAATGAACACTGACAATATCACAGGTTAAACTGCAGATTGTTGGCATATAAGAAAATCGAGGTAGTCATAAAGACTACCGACAGAGTTAGGTGGTAAAGCCACAATGAAGCTATTACTGGTATCAGCATGAATGGGTCGGCTCGCCCGGGGTAGTACCACCCGACCCACAGAAACACCGACGTAAAGTAACAGTGCTTTTTATGTTTCGTCCAGTCAGTGAGAGCGTCTAAGGCCCACCATCCCTCTAGCCCTTCCGCTCCTTCTCCCGTCTCCCACAACAAAAGCTGGCGACGCACTTGCGACTCCCCTGGTATTGCTAGTGTCTATGGACTGTGCTGATCACTTAACATCAGGTCACCCGACTGCTCGTTTGCCTTATATACTAATATTATAAAGAGGTAAAGTTTGTGAGTTTGTGAGTTTGTGACGTTGTGATGTTGTGGCGTTGTAGGGGGTAATCTCAGGAACTACTGGTCCGATTTGAATAATTCTTTCAATGTTATATAGCTCATTCATCGAGAATAGTTATAGGCTATATATCATCACGCTAAGATCATTAGGAGCGGAGCAAAGATGAAAAATGTTTCAAAATCGGGATGTTTTTTTCCTTTTGAGAACTGCTGCGTGTTAGTGTTGGAGTTAGTGTATCTATTCCACGCGAACGAAGTCGCGGGCAGAGGCTAGTACGATTTAAAAAAAAAGAACTGAATACTCAACACAATGGAAAAACTATATACTTTTTATTTTTTAAATCAATTACAGTCATAAATTTTCATATATTAATTAATGAAACATATATTGGGCTATACAAGTTCTATTGAACATATTAGTAATACATGTACACAGGCCTTTATACTACGCGTCGGTAATCTGGCACAAGCCCAATACGTCACGATCATGTTGAGGTCATCGGTGACGCGAACCTGTAAGTTTTTCCCCTATCGAAAACGCAGATAAAGAAATTTCCATTTCAACAAATGATCAATGACATTAATTTAATTTACCGATATACGCAATAGTATATATTAGATCGCCTTCCAAAGACTTCCATAATCACAATCTTACTATTCTAAATCAATCCCCATTCATTACAAAAGCAATATGTCAATCGATTATACTGAGTTCGTCCATTTTTCTTCCCAGCAAACAAACAGACGTCCGGACAGTTACATGTTTACTTTCAACTGTCGCTTCTAGTGATTTTAAGGAAGTAACATTAATCTTTATTTGTCTAGACCACCGTTCCTTGAACTTTGCTTGCAGATGTTCTGGGTGATATTTGTATTATTTTTTATCTTCCTTGTAATTAATGTAATCAAGGGACTTTAATGTTAAGTACATCTGTACTGGATAAATGGTAACCAAAATTCAATTCTCAATAGAGTAATATTTGGTATGTCTTTTAAATAATCTAAAATACTAAGAAGTCTTTAATATTTTATAGGAGGCAATCGAACAGGCGGGTCACCTGATGATAAGCGATCACCGGCATCCATAGACACTAGCAACACCAGAGCAGTTGTCAGCCTGTGTTTGGGGGGAGGAGGGACGTGGTCCTCCAGCGCTCTCACTGTCCGAACGAAAATCAACAATGCAAGCATTGTTACTTCACGTCGGTGTTTCTGTGAGAGGGTAGTAGTACCCAGACGAGCCGACCCACTCATGCTAAAACCAGTTATAGCTTCAACGTGGCTCTACCACCTACAGAGAAAGTTTTTATTCTCGAACTGCCTACGCTATTGGCCTTATAAGGCCTTCACAGCTTCATCGGACTACTAAGGCGAGCGCTTAACGCACTCAGCCGATTTTAATCAGGTAACATGCTCAAGGGTGCACGGCACACCTCGGCTTGGGCTGTTACTGAAGAAAAACCCGATCTGACCTAACTAAACTATTCTAAGCTAATTTTAAATTTATAAAATTGCATGATTCAAAAACACAACATGTAAATCGGAATGGAACGAACTACTCGATTTAGTTTGAATAAAGGAAAAAAATAAACCCTTTCACCATTAAACAGAAAAGTCTGCGCTTACGCGCGTATTACAAGCAAAGTACTGGATAGATTTTGTTTTTTTTTTAGTTTTAAGTTTTAGACACTTTGTCCTTATCTAAAAAAAAATTAACACGATATCTTATCTATACTCATATTATAAACCTGAAGAGTTTGTTTGTTTGTTTGTTTGGTTGAACGCGCTAATGTCAAGAGCTACCGGTCCGATTTGAAAGTTTCTTTCAGTGTTAGATAGCTCATTTATCGAGGATGACTATAGGCTACATATCATCACGTTAAAACCAATAAGAGCGGAGCGCTAATGAAGAATGTCTCAAAATCGGGCTATTTTTAGAGCATCCGCTGCGTGTCAGTGTCAGTATTATATGCGTTGCCATGGTAACATGATAACATTCTATCGGAAATATTATTAGGGTTTATTTTGTGTTCCTGGTCAAAAGTTTATTCTAGGTTATTTTTAATTCCAATTTTTGATTATAAGTAGTACGTTGCTATCGCAATCATTTTTAAAGTCTATTTTGTGCTGCTATTCTAAAAGGTTAGTAGTAATAATATTCGTCCATCACAATACAGGCGCAGGAATTAATCCATACTGCCAATTCTAAAATGGTCAATATAGGTAGTTCTTATGTATTGTCTATATATAAGCGCCAAATCTTCTATATAATATTTCATAAATTTTTATCTTCTTAATTTTCAAGACCCCAGAATACATGCTCCGTGGTATTATTTTTCATTTATTTCACTTAGAATAATAAATAAACCATATCACATAAAACGCTGCTAATTTAACACAATATAGAGTCAAATAACACAAAATTATGAATAAAATATAAAATCCCTACATAACAGACTGAAATCCCGTCAAAAACTCCTCAAAAAGTTTATTCTACGTTAGTTTTGTTACCAATTTTTAGTTTGTGATATATTACGTATTATAAGAATAAAGCGTGTGTATATAATATTCAAATAAATACTTTTTGATGAATACATATATCTGCGGTGCTACAAATATCAACATTTTTTTTAATTCTGTCGATATATCTGTTTGTTTATTTGTTCTGGGTAATCTCCGAAACAGCTGGACCTATATGAACGGTTTTGTTTTCTTAGAAATGACTACGCTATTGACCTAGCAAGGTCTTAACAGCTTCAACGGACTACAAGTAATATTTGAACGGGAATGTTACGGGCAAATAACTAACTAATTAGCTGTTTTATTTTAAGCTAGCGAGTTCAGCAGACGATACCCGATATTATATCTATATAATAAAAGATTGAACACATATTGTTCGATAATGTATAGCTTAATATTTTCATTACTTTCTTATATAGTGTAAGTGAGCACTGAGGGTGATACATAGATAGTAGTTTAAAGTTCCAGCCATGTGGCTTATGATAAATCCCATCCCATTCGATACACTATTAGTATTCACATATATAATGTAAATGTTACCTGTTACTGTAGATGATGTGCGTGTCATACTTACAAATATTTTTGAAAGAGTATTATTGTTATTTACACATGTAATAACAATTTTAGATTTATTTAATACATTCAAAAAACGCGTGCGGAGCCGCGGGTAAAAGCTAGTTTCAATATAAAGTTATTAGAGTGGTGTGTTCCTCTGTAGTATATCATAGCTATCCTTACTAATATTGTTAATGCGAAAATGAGTTTGTTTGTCAACAAGAACAGAGTAAAGAAAGGGAACATTTCATTGAGAAAAAAGAAAACCGGAGTAATAAGCCAAAACTACATTAAAACCTAGTAAAAGTCACGGGTGTTAGCTTGTTAAGTTTGACAAATTAATAATAGATACATTGAACGTTGGCTGCATACTGCCATCATATAAGCTCGCAGTGAACGTGTACCTACAAGTTTGTTCCAACGTTTGTCGATCCGTTTCGATTACATCAAATGTTTGATCAAACCTAATCTAATTGTAAATCATAAAAACCTGTTCGGTCAGATCAAATCCGATCACCTATCTTATCCAAATCAGAAATCGTTCACGGCGGATTGAACAAAACCCCTTTCTCACAGCACGTAATACGACCACGTGTGTTTTTATTGTGCGAGCATTATAATAAGCATTTCCTCTACATCGGGCCTGTGTCCCTTGACAATTGTACAGGAAATCTTTTATTTTCTCTATCCGAATATAGGGCGAGATGGCACGTCAGTAGCAGCGCGAGTTGTTCCCATAGATTATGGACTGGGAATGTAATGTATG
Source organism: Antheraea mylitta (assembly GCA_014332785.1). NCBI lineage: Eukaryota > Metazoa > Arthropoda > Insecta > Lepidoptera > Saturniidae > Antheraea > Antheraea mylitta. Next base: position 518,012 of record JACEII010000016.1, read on the forward strand.
TCCGTAAAATCTTTAAAAAGCTGGATTTCGTAAAAGACCAGCATGATCTAAATACTAAAAACTGTCATAAACTTATCAAACTTAAATAGTTTAGAAAATTACCCGACACAAAATATAACCAAAAGGTACTGAGGTAAGTATGCTTTGTACACATATATATTTTAATAATTCATATAGGTATGAATATGTAGCTTAGCCTAGGTTAGCTCAGTTAGCTCATGAACTACATGAATCAGGCAACAGCCCAAGCCAAGGTGTGCTTTGCACCCTTGAGCTATTTGTCAAAATAAAATCGTCGAAGTGCCTTAAGCGCTCGCCTTAGTAGTCAGGTGAAGCTGTTAAGACCTTGCTAGGTCAATAGCGTAGTCAATTTGCGGGAAAAAAAATCAGTATTAATTTTTTAGGTAAGTAATAGTGTTACATTTTACAACAAAGTCTCAAAGCACAAAGCGATTTGTCGGACTGTAAGGTTAAGTAAGCGGCATGTCAAGCGCGTTTCAGTGTCACTAGGCTATTATAGAGTGAATCTATATGTGCAAGATATTTAATTTAATATAAAATGTGATAAATTGTGTGTTAGATATTAAGTGTCTATTTAGGAAATAAAGCAAAAAGAAATCATCGAAAGCTGTGTAATAGTTTAAGCGTGTTGCGCGCACGCTAGCTTTTTTTTCTCGAACTGTCTACGCTATTGACCAGAGATAGGCCTTTACAGCTCTGCCGGACTACAAAATAAAGCGACAGAAATCTATTATTTAATCTATATAGAAAAGGTTAAATGTATTTTAACACTAATTAATTATTAAAATAATCTAGACTGAGATCAAAACAAAATAACCGTGAGTTAAAGAAAAAGGTCAATAGATGAACATTCAAACCTTACTATGATATATCCAAATTTTTTTTTCATTGTTCACCAAACGCCCTTCAATAATCGTCGTGTAATTGTACAATAAAACACGTGCTACCAAACAGAAGGGCATCGCGACAAACAATAGGGCGAGGTGGAACACCTACTGGGGTTGGTCTTAGTTTGATTTAACTTCATAAGCGATAGCGATTAGCTCAAAGAATTTCGAAATACCTCTATCAAGGAGTAGTCCGATGAAGTTGTTAAGGCTTCGCTAGGCTGCTAGGCATGTAGTAGTGATGAGGAGTTAACCTCGTTAATAAATCAACAGTAGGGGGTGGCGGAAGGATCTTCTTTTCTGCTGCCGGCTAAAGTCAGAGAGGAAGGGGCGGGGGATCTGACCTCCCATTGCACGAGTCAGCAGACTGGGAGGCAGTCGGAGAACCGGACTGCCTCAGTCGATTATGGCGTGGGTTTACCGCCTGCCGAAGGATGTCCCAAAAGTCCGGCGCACGGTTCATCGTGGAGTTTTTTAGTCGGTAAGAGTCGTGTTCGGACACCGTTCCACTGCGATTACCTAATAGGCGGTCGACGCTACTCAGCTCCCCCGGGCCGTTGGATGGCCCATGCAGGATTCTTGGAGGAGAAAAAAGCTAATAGCGTAGTCTGTTCGAGAAAAACAAAACCTCTATTAAGATATAAATTTATAATACCCTAGTTTAGATTTTATATATCAAAGAAGGCAAACAAAAAGGTAAGTCACCTAATGTTAAGTGATCACCGCCGTCCATAGACACTAGCAACACCAGAGAAGTTGCTAGTGCGTTGCTAGCCTGTGTTGGTGGTCAGGAGGATGGGGAGTGAGAAAGGGGGGGTCGGCCTCCGGCGCTCTCACTGAGCGAACGAAACGCAACGATACAAGAACTATTACTTTACGTCGGTTTTCTGTGACTCGGGTGGTACTGGCATTCATGCTTAAACCAGCTATAGTTTCAGCGTGGTTGAAGTACAAAGATATTCCAGATTGAATTTTAACCATACAATTATCTAATAATATTGGTATATATATGTATTAATACAAATGTCGGTAGAGATAAAAGAATCGATTTTGCGACGCCTCCGGCTATTTAAACGAAATATATTCCACTTGGATTCCTAGATATAATTCGTAAATAAGTTAAAAAACAGTGACAGGTACAAACATATTGTTACAACAGTATTTTTTTTTTTTTCTCGAACTGACTACGCTATTGACCTAGCAAGGTCTTAACAGCTTCACCGAACTACTAAGGCGAGCGCTTAAGACACTCAGCCGATTTTATAATGGCAACCAGCTCAAGGGTGCACGGCACACCTCGGCTTGGCTGTTGCCCGTTGCATGCAAAAATCGCGACCTAACTTAGCTAACCTAGCTAACTATTCATATATGTTTGAGTTGTTGAAACGTATATGAGTACCAGCATATCCGCCACAACAGCTCCTCCATATATTTTTATCGGAAAATTTGGAGAGTTTTTCAGTTCGATAAGGGAAAAAATCTTTCACAAAATAACCCTTCCACAAAGATGTGTAGCGTGTAGGCGTGCACGTGTGTGGAGGTGATCGTGTAGTGTTGTAGCAGTGATGTATGGGTGTGTCACCGTATCGCGCAAGCAACGCACTCAAGGGCTCCCTACCGAGGGATCGAACCTAGGCTTGAGCCGCTGCCGTGGGAGGCCTAATCGGGTGTGCGGGAGCGAAGTTAACCCACAAACCGCGGCGGCGCGATCTGTGGTTACGCGGGCGTGGACGTGAGCACGCTCTGTTACGAGGGACAGGCTGGTACTGATCGTTCGCTGACGTGATATCGTCGGGAGGATCGGTGAAAATGTGTCGCGGACGTCTTTTATAACGCCCAGCGTTGGGCACGGGTTCGTAATTCGTGGCGGATACCACTAACGGACTGGGATGAGTCGCGACCCGCTCGAAATAGCTATTTGTAAGTAATTTTATATTCGCCCAGATAGACGGCATCTCCAGGTCCCTATGGAGATCCGCCTTCCGGACGAACCAAGGAGCACCGGTGATTTTACGCAGAGCCCGGGTCTGCAAAACCTGAAGCGTATCTAGATTCTTCGCGTGTGCGAAAACCGGACAACTATACGTCATTACCGGACGAATACAGACTTTATATATTGTGAGCTTATGTCTGAGGGACAGTTTGCTCTTCTGACAGAGTAAATAATGGAGGCGACCCAAGACCATAGCGGCTTTGTCTCGCACTCTCTTAATATGAGGATCGAACGTTAAATGACGGTCTAAAGTGACGCCGAGATACTTGACCTCGGTGGTCCAAAGTATCTCAGAATCGTATAGCCTTATGGGCTTTAACTTGTTATGGCGATATCTAGGATCGAAGAGTATCGCGGCACTCTTATCGGGGTTAATACCTATACGCCATCGAAGAAACCAGTCACCGAGCGTGCTAACGGCTTTCGGCCTAAGGACTTTCGGCCGCCAGCCAGAGGCGTAGATAACTGTATCATCAGCATAACAACCTACCTCGACTCCCGGGAGCTTAGGTAGGTCGCTGATGAACAGGTTGAAGAGGGTGGGCGCGAGAATTGAGCCTTGTGGCACACCTGAGCGTATCGGACGAGGCGATGAGAGTTCGCCGTCTACTCTAAAACGGAAGGTTCTATCGGCTAGATAATCGCGGAGGATGTGAACTAACCTATCGGGTATGCCGGCTTGATTTAACTTGTATATGAGACCTTCGTGCCAGACCTTATCGAAGGCCTTGGCAACGTCGAAAAATACTGCTATCGTACGTTTCGGATTAGTGTTTTTCACGGGCGGATCCGGCTCCGGATGCGGATCTTTATTGAAGTTAGAAAGGATGTACTCCGTGAGGCGGAGTACTTGATCCGGACAAGAGTGTTTGGCGCGAAATCCAAACTGTTCGGCCGGTATTAGACTATGGTCGTTAATCGTAACTTGGAGACGGTTCAGAAGGAGCCGCTCGTAGAGTTTACCTAGGGTATCTAATAAACTGATCGGACGATAGCTATCGGGAAGCGTAGCTTTCTTGACGGGCTTGTGAATCCCTATCACTACGGCCCTCTTCCAGTTACAACAGTATTGTTTTTGTACTCCTATGCAAGATAATTATAGGTTTTTCTCCGTTTAGATTTTTTAATTAAGATAATTGCTCACAGCATGTAACAAGTCGTTAAAATCTTTAATTAAAATTGCACTTGTCTAGTATAATATTAGATAGATATTTTGGATTTGTTTAAAACTTTATCGGAGTTATTACAAAAAAATTAAATTTCGTATTGATATTAAACTTTTAAAAAGGTTACGTTTTAAATGCACCGCGCTCGCTGAATCTTCGCCATCCTGCTCTTTTGTCTCGCATTGGTTAGGTTATGTTACACGCGAAAAAAGGATAACGCGAACTTGACTCGGGCGAGGGCCATTTATTCAGTACGAAAGATTTTTAAAGCAAGTGTTTAATACGTATTTAACTTTTTGTAATAACACCGTATAGATTCTAACGTTTGACTACAATATCATCAGCTGTTAAAGGATGATGGTTTAAGATCAAACACGACAAACCTAGTGGAAGACTGGCTTTCAAGTGTAGCTGAGGTTTTTTTGGCGAGATTTTAATCTAACATGTAGTGGATTTTATATGTTATTCATAATCTTGTGTTATTTGACTCTATATTTTGTAAATTTAGTGGTGTTTTACGTAATATAGTTAGTTTATTGTGCAGAAGTGTTGTGAATGGGAAATAATACCACCGAGCATGAAATTCTGAGATGCTACAAAAACTCCCTAGAAGTTTTAACAATGGAGCGACCATCTTGTTAGAATATTTAAATAATCACACGTCGCTTGTAAAATAATTAACTACATGACAATGGCAGTAACAATCTGAAAGATTGGTTGCCAAAAATAAAGACAAAAAAGTGTAGCTGCCGGAACACACCAACAGGTTTTTGGTAATAGATTTTCAACTTGAGGATGGTTGCTAGTCAGGCGGACTTAAGAAAAAGTCCTACTACCATGCAAGTCGTCACTGTTTAAATCTATTTGGTATTTGAAATTGCTAAAAAATCGTAAAAAAATATGGAATAAATTTAACAAATACCTTTATGCACTTTCAGACTTCTTGTCTTTGATTTTTTAATAGCGATTGCGTAGTATTTTTTTAAAGAAATATTGAAATATATGTTAAGATAAGAAAATAAGATAATTTTAACCTTGAGTTAAAGTCATAAGTCGCTCGCTCTTTTAAATCGTACCATACGCAAAACATTCATTGTCCTTTTCTAAGACTTATCAATAAAAGAAACGGAAGACATTTGTTCACCGGATCGCACAAATTACGGCAAGGGTTCCAAATCCAAAGGGACAATTGTCGACAACTCAATGAAGTTTATTTAGCATAAAAATTCGATAGAATTGCTTTTAAAGGGGTGTTAATTTATTTCTTTATTCGACAAAGCAATAAATAGGGAGTTAATGCTTTCTACTATGTATTTTTATAAACAAAAACTAGGCGTAAATATATTTCTACTATTTCAAATAAATTGTAAATACTAATTTTAATATGAAGAGAATGGTAGTTCATAATCAGTACAACAACTTAAGAAAAAATATGAAATTCGGTTTACGGACGATAACTTTAAATGTCAATGACCCAGAGGTATCACCCGATAGAATGGAAGAGCGCTTTTTTTTCGAAATGACTACGCTATTGACCCGGCAAGGTCTTAACAGCTTCACCGGACTACTAAGGCGAGCGTTTAAGGCACCCATCCGATTTTATTTTGGAAACCAGCTCAAGGGTTCACGGCACACCTCAGCTTGGCTGTTGCCTGTTGCATGCAAAATCGCGACCTATCTTAGCTAACCTAGCTAACTATTCATATATGTATGAGTTGTTGAGCCGTATATGTGTACGAAGCATACACGCCTCAACAACTCCTCCATATATTTATTATCGGAAAATTGATAGTTTTTCAGTTCGATAAGGGAAAAAAGTAAACCCTTTCACTTTCATGTGTAAGTGTGTGGCGTGCACGTGTGTGGGGGTGATCGTGTAGTGTTGTAGCAGTGATGTATATTTGTGTGTCACCGTATCGCGCCAGCAACGCACTCAAAGGCTCCCTACCGAGGGATCGAACCTAGGCTTGAGCTGCTGCCGTGGGAGGCCTAATCGGGTAAGAGAGACGCGTCAGAAGCCGAACGCTTAGAACGATAGCGCCTCTCTATTGCTTGTCCCGCGCTCATGGTTGCTTGCACGCTCGGCTCAGACGGAACGTGACAATCAGTCATGCTTTTTCGTGCATGCAGCCGGCTTTCATTGATTTATAAGACGTTATCACGTCAAAAGTTATGTGTAGTTTACACGCAGTAGAAGTGAAACCTTCAAAAAGAAAGCGAGAAGAGCGTAAGTCTTAGTGTTCTCCAATAACCGAAGGCAAGCGAGAACTGCTCCCACTCTACTCGACACAGTATCTACCCTCACTATTTAAAGGTAGCGGATCACAATTTCAAAACTCTTCCATAAGTTTAACTTTACTAGAATAGATACGCGAGTATAATTTAAAAATACAAACTATTTCGGTTCGGTTCGGTTGAGTATTTGTAAATTAAATATATATTTGTAACCCTTCTTCTTTTTTAATTACCAAACGTCATATTTTAATATATTGTCACTTCCAGAATTAGGACGAATCTAACGACGAAGAATTTCGAACGGATGATAGCTCATTTGTCAGTGTTTGGACAACGCATCAACCAATGTAAAACCTTGTGAATGAACCCGAGTTCTCGGTGTACAAAAACATCGCTACAAAACCATAGTATGATGGCAAGCCTTTTTCTAAGACCACCTGGCTAGGCTACTACCCTCGAGATAAAAATCTGTCAACAAGAACATATGTATATATGTCACACGGCTGCTATACTCAAGAGTCAGTCGCGTCTTGATTTAACGGGTTAACTGTCTTAAATTAATTACATCGTCATTGAAAATCAGCTGAGATTGTCAACAAAGCTTAAAGCCTATAGTAAAAAGAAAACCATATATCTAAGTAAAAATATATACATAAACTCGATACCTATCTTCAACGCGGCGGTATACAGTCATTTGTTGACATTACGTGTTGGAGCTACATTTTTTCACTTTTGTTAGAAAAGAAAAAAAACGACAGTTACTTATTATAACGTATCAATAAAATGAAATCGCCCACAAGACAACATTCGGCATGAACCTCCTAACTTAAAGGCATTTAACACAAACATAAAACAACGACTGAAGCAACTATACTGAACTGACAAGTGTAACCGCGCACTCTCTGGTCGTATAATTAAACAATGAAAAACAATTTCCATGGAGCGTATAGTGTACGGAATGGAAAATTGAATAAGACAAAAGACAAAACCTACGCATTACGCTATACAAGTGCACAATTACCACGTAGGTACTAAACCTATAAACACGCTGCGCTTGCGCACCGACAGACGGTGTTCAGGGTTGCCAGGTTTAATACCATAATCTGACTGTCTCGATTTAAACGCTACTTTTATTCTTACTTATTTGTTAAAAAAACTGTACAGTAACTTTTTAACAATATAATAAACATACTCGGTGTTATTACAAAAAAGTTAAATACTTGGTTTAAAAAAGGTTTCGTACGAAATTCACCGCGCTCGTCCGAGGCAAGTATGCGTTATCCTTTTTTGGCAAGTGTAACCTAATGTAACCAAAGCGAGACAATAGATAAGCAAGATGGCGAAAAATACCGCGAGCGCGATACATCTAAACGTAACCTTTTTAAAGCAAGCGTTTAACTTTTTTCTAATAACACCGACTGTGTTTATTTTACACTAGCTGAGACTCGCGAATTCGTCTGCTTCGTTCGTCTCGACAGAATACTTTATGGACAGAATAAATACATAAATAATTGAAAGCTAAAATATACTTTACTTATAACATTTTGTATCTGAAATGTAGTGATTATATAATTCTTATTTTCTTAAAACTGTAATAAAAGTATGTTCAATAAAGACATCGTGTTAATTTTCATTTTAGATAAAAACAAAGTCTTAAATTAGTCACAGTAAAAAACTGATCAAAATGTATCCAGTAGTTTTTTGTGATGCTCGCATAACGGCAGACCGCTGTCATATTTACGTGGATTTAGTCATGGTTTAAGAGTTTTATTTTTACCAATTGAATATTAATATATAAACAGGTTTCAACAACACCCCATGAAACTATTATTGCCATGTAAATTTAGTTATTTTATTGGTTTAATAATGTAATAGATTAAGTTATACAGCGTAATAAAATTAACAGGATTTTAAGCTGCATGGTTATTCATTTATCTAATAATACTATCTTCTTTTATAATTTTAATTGCTATGATTTTTGTTAGTTTGATGTTACTATGTTATTTTAAAAACCAGCTGTGTTCATCAAATCTTTCCATAACGAATAAAATCTAGTTAGGTTTGAGACTAGTGGTTTTTGATCTAACGATAATCATGTTCAGAGTTTGTGGCCTAATATGATACCAGCAAGGCTACAGGGATACCGACTACAACGACAACACTTACAAGAAACACATCTTAAAAGTATAAACCCAATTAGGCTTTTCAACGACCACCATCAGACTGTAAGAGGCCTACCGCATGGTCTTAGGCATCTTCCCGAAAGAAGGTATATGTACCTGCATTTATGATTATACCACACCAATCCACGACATTTCAGCGATTTCAAACTCTGGGATATCCACAGTTCTATATTCTCCTCAACCAGCATTTGTCAAGTTCTGGTTTCCTCACGAAGTTTTTGTTCACCGTCAACCGATTGTGTTACCAATACTGATTTGTAAACGTACCCAGATTTCGAAAAATTCGTTGAAACATGTCAGGTTTCGAACCTACGGACATCGAATTGATATTTCACAGGTCATATCACTCAACCTCAATGACTACTACGATTTTATACGATATACGATTTATTACGATATTTTCTTTTATTAAAACGTAAGATTTGTAGGATTCAAACATTGAAATATTATCACTTTATTAAGTCAAATCAATTTTCTATTTAAGGTTGTATTTTTAGAATAAGAACTTGCATTACTTATTGTATCGTACTTTGTGCCGCGCTGTATTATAAATATTCTATATCAGGCATATAATATTTTAAATCAGGCAACCCTACGTCAAGTCGACAGAGCTCGGTTCAAAATACGAAAATTCCATTCAATAACCATACATCGTATTTCTATTACGTTGTATTCACAATGGGACGAACAAAGACGAGACTTGTTGAGACGTGTTGAGAATTAATAAAAAAAATCGAGGGCAAAAATAGGGTGACAGTAATGCTACTGGATTACATGAACGCTCCTCACAATGGCAAAGCGGTACGTGACCGACCTACTTGATCTAGTCGGGTTACGGGTTTGCCTTGTAAATCGGTAAGGAGATGTCGAAATGAATTTTGATTGGTATTTTATTGGAATAATTAAAGAATTCACGCTGTAAGAAAGGGAAAAAATATATACTACTTTTTTGCTATCAAAATCTTATTATATACTATCTGATAGCCACGCGATTCGCTGTGCATATTTAAAAAAAATGGCAAAGAATCAATGTAATCCGAAAAGGAAGTAATCTAGAACCGTCTACGAAAAATTCCGCATCGATTGGCAGCAGCATTACAGTTTTATGCTGATAGAATCAGTAGCTTTTACGTAATCAATTTCCAAAGAACTGTATGTTCATCAGATACCTGCATAGAAGAACAATAATGATGAGTGTGATACTGATGAAATAAATGTTCACCTAAAGTGTTGACATATAAACAGTCTTGTTCATAAGAGAACCTACGGCAAAGACACAAATATTAAAATAGATGTACATTTTAAATATCTATAAAGGTTTAAATTAGTAATAATTATACAGAAGAAAATATAAAACTAGCTCCGAAACAAAGGAGTTGAGGAATCATAAATTAAAGTTATATAAATAGCTATTGAAGAGGAATTAAATCTTGTAACTATAAGAGTGTCAATTATAAGAGTGGATGGATGTAGGAGTAGAAGACCGAAGAAGGTATGGACTGTCTAAAGAACGATAAGAGGCAAAGCTGTGAATACTGTAATAATATGAAGATGGTAAGAATTCATGTGACTAGAAGAATGTTAATGGGAATAGATCGATAAAAAAGTGTAGGAAGACTGGTCATGGTATCGATTGTGTAAAGATGATAAAAGTGTCAAAAATACATACACTAAAACGACGGTCTATGAAAAAGATTAAAAGGAAAAAATACTATGCTAATGCGTGGGATACGGAAAAGAAGAAAAAACGATGTTAATTAAGAATTCAAATACGCACGGATTGTATTTTACATTTTTAGTCTTATTGTAATATCAAACAGAGCTTTTTTGAATGTTATTTATATCTAGTTGGTATTTAGTTTTTTAAAATCAGCAAATGAAGCTACACTAACCTTATAAATCACTCATTGGATAGAGATATGTAAAGATCTCAAGGTTAATTAATTGGAATGCCAGAACAACAAATCTACACTTCGTAATAAAATTCCCAAAGCGTGTACAGCAAATAGATGTTGTAAATAATGTTGTTTGTAAATATTTAAAATTAACTAGACAATTAAGTACCGTTATGGAACTATAAATAATTCTATAATTATTTGAGCATGGTGAATGACCGGATTCTCATAAACCTAGTTTCAGAATCGTCACAACAAATACAGAGCAAACAAGGTCATCTAAAACGAAGAGAATAATTAAATCTTAAGAAGATACGACGAGAAACTAAGACATAACAATTGGAGATCGTTTCAGTAATGTTACAAAGACTATAATCCCTGGAGGAGCAGCATAAATTGTTTTCTGAAGTAAAACTTCTTATGGCAGAGCTTTGTAATTTCGATCTGCAACCTTTTTGTATGACGAAACGTGATAGGGTAAAAACTGTGTCATATAAAGTAGGAGCAGTGTCTCGCTTGCCTTCGGCTATTGGAGAACAGTGAGATATACGCTCTTCTCACTTTCTTTCGTTCTCGTTCTCTGTGAACACGTGTACTGCGTTCAAGCGGCTTGGAGTTCACTGAACACAATATGTGCTATTCAAAAGTTCCCTGCAAGATATACCAACTTATTAAATATGTCTGGAGCATTTTCTAAAATAAAGTTATACTGACATCAGAGTTCAGACACTATATAATTTGCAAATTGCAATATTTGATTCATAGATTCACTACTTAATCGCATCTTCAAGTTTATGACTGAAAGGTTGAAGAAAATTCAACTCTTAATGAAAACAGCACCACGATATCATAAATAACGTGTAAAATATAGCAATGATGGTCGATTTAAAACTTATAGTACACAACAAACCACATCCTACGTATTTAAAAATGCTTCATACGTGAGATATTAAATCTGACCGCAACTTCTGCTTTACGATCGTGCTGCATCTTTGACGTTGCCTATTTAGTATTTGTTTTATTAAAAAGTTACACTATTTTTTTTAATATCCATAGCATCCGGCCCCGGTAAGGTTTACATTCGATTGGATTTACGACTGTTTTCATTGCGGCCACTGTTTTATATAAATACGTGATGCTGTTTCCTGTTAATAACAGAAATAATATTTATTAAAAACAATTGGTCATATCTCGTGCTGGGACTGGTTCTTGGAATATTATTTATTCAGTTTCAACTACATAAGCGTTAGTTCTTTTGATTAATTGGTCTACGGGTGCATCGTAATATAACTTCTTGTATTATTCCGCAATACGATTAATTTATAAAAATAATTCTTATTACACAACGTTATAAGGATTTGGATTATCGCACTGAATTATTCATTGACTATTCGTGGAAGTAATTTCATGAAATTCAAGTTCATATGAAGGAAATTAATATTTAACAATTTTACATAAAAGTGAACAAAACTAAATAGTACAGATGATATATTGACGCTTCCTACATTAGAAAAAAAAAACAATGTAACCAGATTAGGATATATATACACGATGGTTGTTAAAGCGTATGAAAAATTTAACTATTCTAAATGATGAAAAGGTAGTGAAATATCATTTGACTATTACCAAATATCTTTAAAATGTGTATTTAATTACTACACTTTATCAAATGTATTTAGGTATTCTACATAGAAAATATCAATGTATTTTTAAATTAAATGCGCACAGTTATATATAAAGGAATAAATAAATAACTGTCCTGCAAGCAATTATTCACAATGCAAGTAACTTCTCAGCTCGAAAATATGACAACAATTATATATTTTAAGTTTTTTTTTTTTCTCGAAATGACTACGCTATTGACCCAGCAAGGTCTTAACAGCTTCACCGGATCACTAAGGCGAGCGCTTAAGGCACTCAGCCGATTTTATTTTGGCAACCAGCTCAAGGGTGCACGGCACACCTGGGCTTGGCTGTAACCTGTTGCATGCAAAATCGCGACCTATCTTAGCTAACCCAGCTAACTATTCATATATGTATGAGTTGTTGAAACGTATGTGTGTACCAAGCATATACGCCTCAGCAACTCCTTCATATATTTATTATCGGAAAATTGAGAGTTTTTCAGTTCGACGAGGGAAATAAGTAAACCCTTCCACTTTCATGTGTAAGCGTGTAGGCGTGCACGTGTGTGGGGGTGATCGTGTAGTGTTGTAGCAGTGATGTATATTATTGTATTATATGTCACCGTATCGCGCAAGCAACGCACTCAAGGGCTCCCTACCGAGGGATCGAACCTAGGCTTGAGCCGCTGCCGTGGGAGGCCTAATCGGGTAAGTCAGCTAGGAACCTTATGCAAAAAGCAGTGATTAATAAAGTCCACTTATCTACTTTTCTCTCGTACTTACTCCACGTCGTAATTAAAATTACAATAACTTTCGATAGAGTGGACCGATTTTAATAAATCAAAGACTAAGTTATTCTCAAAGGTATGCTTTATGATATTGTGTGTTTATTGTGAACCCAGTATTTAGCAGTGATGCGTGTTCTTACAAATAGACAGATAGACATTTCTAAAAATGATTGAAATGTATTTTATTAGTTATTCCTAGACAGTTGCAACATTTTTTTCATGAAAATCGAATAAATACAGACACGTTAGATTCACATTCTTATTATATATATAGATTAATATATGTTATCATGAAATAGACCTTAGACAATACTGTATGTAACCTTTAATTTCTATATAATCGATATAGATTTTGATTACTTGGCTCTATTTTCACTTATTCTATACTAGTTTTTTCTCACGGCTTTGCTCACCCAAATATAGATTTGAAATATCCCTCGAGAACTATATTTTTTTCCAAAATTAAAAGTACCTTGTATCCTTTTTCGGACTCGGACAACGCGTATGGAAAATTTCATGATGTAACTGAGCAGTTAAAGCGAAGAAGCGTTATAAACAAATTTACATTCGCCATTTATAGCATTAGTTAGGATTTTATACAACGCTAATAAATTTTATAGTAAAAAATCTATTATCAAAATCTTTTAACAGCTCAATCTCGCACAATGGCCATCAACCGCGTTACAAAATTTAACATATTGACAAGTTTTTATTGCATACCACGAAAAAAATAAGAACAGAGTATGTCGAGATCATTAAATGTAATTTAAGAAGGATATAAACAGGGCGCCGTCCCGCGGTACAATTTCGACAAACAACAGATCAATTCACGGGAATTTACCACATACTTAATTTTGTACAAAAAAAAGTTTAATTGCCCGTAATCCGAGAAACGATTTACCTGGCAACAATGACATTCAAATCCACCGTTTCGGAACGATACGCTGGGAAATTTTCGTGTCATTATACTTTTTTATGCAATCGTTTTGTTTTTAATTTAATTGTTTTTTTTTTTACAGAAATAAGGTAGCAGACTGTTTATTTGTAATACTTTATAGGTTTTAGTGTTGCAAAAAATATTATAGAGGACGCTACTTTGCACTTCTACCTAGAATCGATTGACCACCACTATGTCTAACTACAACTAAAAGAAAATCAATTAATCAATAAATGTATATTTTGTATATATTAATTATACAAAATATAATTAATATAAATATAATAATTATTAATAAATTAAAGAAAATATGTTGTAGATTGACGTGTAATCTCGACAATCGATTACACGTGTTTCGCTCCGTCACGGAGCATCATCACATCGATGTTGACTCTTTAAGTGTTACACTAGAATCTTATTTGATACTAGCCTCTGCCCGCGACTTCTTTCGCATGGAATAGTTACTTTGGGCTAACGCTAACACGCAGCGGAAGCTCTCAGGAGAAAAAAGTTCCCGATTTTGAAACATTTTTCATTGGTGCTCCGCTCCTATTGGTCTTAGCGTGATGATAAAGAGCCTATAACCATCCTCGATAAATAAGCTGTATAACATTGAAAGAATTTGTCAAATCGGACTAGTAGGTCCTGAGCTTACCCCCTACAACGCCACAACGTCACTGTAGTCCGGTGAAGCTGTTAAGACCTTGATGGGTCAATAGCGTAGTCATTTCGTCATTTCGAGAAAAAGCCACAACGTCACAGACTCACAAACTTTACCTCTTTATAATATTAGTATAGTTTAAATGGTCACGCTGCGTACAAAATGAGGTGAGTAGAGTAGTTGCTAACTTTCTTTGACCATTCATACTCAGGTGGGTTACTCGTAACAACAGGGAATAAAAAACCATCTTGAGATCTAGAAATGCTTATTAAAAATTATCATTCTAATAGATCTTTAAATATGCTTCACAAGTGAGTGAAGCAATTGATGACAAATTACGGGATATTTAATCAATCGACTTACATACATATATGAGTCATTTTCGCGCAAAATAATGCGTTTGTAGATACAATTTTAAAGTATACCTTATCTGTCAAAGAATTTATATATCTGCTAGCGGGCCCTGCGAACGTTTTCCAATCTGATAATTAAAAAGCCTATTATTCGACCACAGCGCCACCTATCGATCGTGACTCTAAACCATTCTGGGATGCACTGGGACACGCACACAAAATTTCATGAATATCGTTTCAGCCGTTTATGAGGAGTTCCGTGACATACACACGTACAGAAAAAAATTATATATATAGGCGAAAAGAAAACAATTCAATACATTTTTCTCCTCCGTTTGTTAAGTATTTTTATTTATTATATGTAGTTGCGATTCTAGAAATGTATTTTCATACCACCGACAAATCTCTATAAGTCTTTATTCCAGGAGTTTTGGCGAGATCTGTCATATAGCGGCTTTTACATTTTATTCATATTCTTGTGTTATTTGACTCTATATTTTGTAACATTGGTAGGTGATTTGGTAGGTGGTAGTGCCATGCTGAAGTTATTACTGGTTTCAGCATGAATGGGTCGACTCGTCGGTGGTAGTACCACCCTCTCACAGAAAACAGACGTGAAATAACAGTGCATCGTTGCGTTCGTTCGGTTAGTGAGAGCGCCGAAGGCCCACCTCCCCCTTCTCCCTTCCCTACATTCCCTTTCCTCCCTCCCCCTTCCTGATCAGCACAGGTTGTCAACACACTTGAGACTCCACTGGTGTTGCTGGTCTATGAACGATGGTGATAATTTAACATCAGGTGACCCACCAGCTCATTTGCCTCCTATGACGTAGAAAAAGAAGTATTTTACGTAATATAATTTGATTATTGTGTACAAATGAAGTGTGTGGAAAATAATACCACGGAGTATGAACTTTGAAGTGGCAGAAAAACTCCTTGGAAAGTTCTAACAAGGGGCTTCAGTGTTGTCAGAAGAACAAAACTATTACAAATAATATCTACTCAACAATGGTAGTAATAATCTAGTAAAATTGTTGCGGCTGTCTAGAAATAAGTAATGGATACATTTCAATAATACGTAGCAGTGTCTGTCTGTTTGTATGAACACGCACCACTGCTAAAGCACTGGATTCACAATAAAATCTCACTAATAAAACCATACAACATATCCTCGTGAGTAACTTAATATTTGTTTCATTAAAATCGGTCGACTCCCTCAAAAGTTATTGTAATTTGAATGACGGTTCGAGTTATGTACGAGAAAGGGTAGTAATCTAGACTAATATTATAAAACTGGAGGGTTTGTTTGGTTGTATGCGTTAATCTTAAGATCTACTGGTCCGGTTTTTTTTTTATATCAAAGGTGGCAAACGAACTGGTGGCTCACGTGATGTTAAGTGATCAACACCGCCCATAGACACTAGCGACATCAGGGACGTCGCAAGTGCGTTGCCAGCCTGTATATTGAAGAAGGGGGAGGGGAAGGAAAGGGAAAGAAGGAAAGAGGGACGTGGGCCTCCGGCTCTCTCACTGACCGAACGAAACACAACAATGCAAGCACTGTCATTTCACGTCGGTTATCTGTGAGAGGGGTGGTGCTACCCCGGAGGAGCCGACCCATCATGCTGAAACCAAAAATAGCTTCAGTGGGGCTCTACCACCTATAAAAAAAAAATTGTAGGTGGTTTGAAAAATTCTTTCAGTCCTATATAACTCATTTATCGAGGGAGGCTATAGGTTATATATTATCACGCTATGACCAATAAAAGCGGAGCACCAATGAAGAATGTTTCAGAATCGTAATTTTTTCGCTTTTGAGAGCTTCCGCTGCGTGTTAGCGATAGCCAAAAAAAGTAACTATTACACGCGAACGACATCCCAGACCGTTAGTGGTATCCGCCGCACAATACAAACCCGTACCGAAAGCTGCGCTTCATAAAATAGGTCCGCGACATATTTTTACCGACCCTCCAGATCAAATCACAGCAGCAAACTATCAGAACCAGCCTGTCTCTCTAAACAGAGCGTGTTCACGCCCACGCCTGTGTAACCACAGATCACGCTGCCTTGGTCAGGGGGTAAATTTCACTCCCGCACACCAGATCACGCTGCCTTGGTCAGGGGGTAAATTTCACTCCCGCACACCAGATTATGCCGCTCTCGGTCGGTTGCCTCAGCGTAGAGCTCTTGAGTGCGCTGCTCGCGCGATAAAGTGACACAAAAATCTTACAACACTGCAATAACATTACACATATTACCCCCACCCACGGGCACGCATACACGCTTACACATGAAAGTGGAAGGGCTTTGTATCTTTCCCTTATCGAACTGAAATAGTTTAGAAAATTATCTGATTCGAAGTATATATAAGAGTTGTAGAGGTATATATGCTTGGTACACATATATGTTCCAACGACTCATATATGTATGAATAGTTAGCTTAGGTCAGCTCAGATAGTTCGCGAATTGCACATATCAGGCAACAGCTCAAGCCGAGGTATGCTGTGGACCCTTAAACTAGTTGTCAAATAAAATCGACTGAGTGCCCTAAGCGCTCGCCTTAGTAGTCCGGTGAAGCTATTAAGACCTTACTGGGTCAAGAGCGTAGTCATTTCGAAAAAAAAAAGCGGACGACATCGCGGACAAAAGCTATTGGCTTATAAATGACAGCTGTTTGAATGAAATCGTTACTGCTTAAGTTTTAAAGCGTTATAAATATTTTGATAATATTGATTCAATACAGTAGGCTTTCATTTATTTTAATTATATTGTTTCTTTACTTATTTTTTTAAATTACTGTAATTAATGAGAGCATTATAGCCGAACATCCTGTATTAAAAAAGTCCTTACAGTTGAATATTCAAAGAGCTACAATAACACCCGAATAATTAAGCTGTTTTAACTGAATCTAATTACAACACAGGAGTAATGAATATATGGAAATTAAAGACGGTTGAACATAACAGGTGCAGTTCTATACGACAAAAGCTTAACTGTATAATCGTTGAGTCAGACAACTATTACGCGGTTAATGAGACAAAACGGAATACCTTTTCTTCGTTGAATATACAGTTTGTACATAAATATTTATATGTATATATAAATAATGATTGAGACGTCGAATATAAAGTCCAATTATTCTTTTTTTTTTTAATGAGGCGTAGTTGACAATTACGTAATGAATGTCGCTGGGTTTGTTCCAATGTCGCGCCCCGGGTTGGTAATTATCGGGTGTCTTTTGCTGTATTTCTGTTTAATTGGTGTCGGTAACATATATTGTTTAAACACTATTGGGGCTTTGGATTAAAAGACACCTTTTTATGTAAGCATGAACGACAATGTAAGTCTACACTATATGCTATATACCTTTTTCTATGCTATATATATACCTTCCGAAATAAACAGTTAATTTAAGCTTTCAATGTTATATTAACGTGAGATTTCGAATGGAAGTGGTTTGAAAGTCTGATCGGCAATATTTTTGTGACGAAAATTTGTGGAGGTAAACACAGTGTCGGGTAAAGTGTTAAAAACACCGGTTCTCGTCCGATCATCAAAGTTAAGTCTGAGTGCCTTAAGCGCTCGCCTTAGTGTACGGTGAAGCTGTTAAGACTTTGCTAGGTCAATAGCGTAGAAATTTCGAGAAAAAAAAAATCAAAGTTAAGCAACGTCAAACGCGGTCAGTAGGTACTTGGTTGGCTGACCCTCTGAGAACACTGCGTGATGTTGGGTTTTTGTTTTTTTCTATGTTTCCTGTAATATACAAATTTAATTTGTGTCTTTACGAGACATTGTTTTTTGTGGTTTTAAAACAGTAACAAGTTTAGATACAAATAGATTAATTATTTAATCTTTATTAAATATATTGGAAAACACTTGGTCATCATCGCCTGATACTTTTTTTTATTACCTGTGAATTTAAACATTTGATTACAATCTCACTTCATTTTAAATCCACAATATGGTACAATTTGGTCACCGCGCTAAGTGTGATGACAAGTTCTTAAATGCATTCTGGAACACGCCTATAGCTCTTTAGCTTTGAATTTCATAGCTACCCAGGCAGGTTAAAAAAACAATATCACCAGGCATCAACATGAACATTTGCTGAAATTATCGGCTCCTAGCAGGATTCGAACATGCGACATTTGAGGGTGACTTCGAACACTCCCATTGAATTACTATGTACATACCTACCTGAAATTATTATCTATACAATTTTTAATAGGTAATCTAAATATAATATGATTTTAAATCATCTTAGTATCAGGTGGTCAGTAGTAGTCAGTTTTAGACGGTAGACCCAAACTGAAGGTACTGGTTTCAGCATGGACAGGTCGGCTCGTCCGGGGTAATACCACCCTCCAACAGAAAACCGACGTAAAGTAACAGTGCATTGTTGCGTTTCGTTCGCTCAGTGAGGGCGCCGGGGTCTCACCTCCCCCCTCCCCTCCAAACAGGCTAGCAACGCACTTGCAACTCTCCTGGTGTTGTTAATGTCTATGGACGGCTCACTTCACATCAGGTGACATATCGTTTGCCGCCTGAGACAAAAAAAAAAATCAAAATTTATACCTTTTTAACTTACCTACGTATTAGATTTAAGAAATTTCTAACAAAATTATATGTTTTTAGACCTACTGGTTACTGGTTACTTATATATCAACTAGCGTCTGCCCGCGATTTCGTTTGCATGGAATAGATATTTTGGGCTACCGTTAACACGCACCGGAAGCTCTCAAGAGGAAAAAAATCCCGATTTTTAAATATTCTTCATTAGTGCTCTGCTCCTATTGGTCTTCGCGTGTTGATATATAGCCTATAACCTTCCTCGATAAATGAGCTATATAATAAATTGGACCAGTAGTTCCTGAGATTACCCCCTAAAACGTCACAACGTCACAAACTGTAGTGTAGATAAATCATAAGAATAATCAACTATCTATTAAATTTATCATTACTACCTACCCTTATCAACACTCTTACTAATTTTAAATTATCTCTGTTACTGCTTGCCCTCTATGGAGATTGGCAGTATGGATTAATTCCTTCGCCTGTCCTATTGGACAAATATGATTACTACTACCTCTATGTAGAAGCGTATACTGTCATTATATGTAGCTGAAATAACATTTTGAAAAGTACTATATGCACGTGTAATTTTATTATAATATATTATGTTTATTTTTAAAAGATTTAAATACTAATTATTATAATTAATCATTCCAGAATACCTAAATATCTACGATTATCGTACAGAACTTTTTTTTTCTCGAACTGACTACGCTATTGGCCTTTATTTTTTGGCTTTTACAGCTTCACCGGACTACGTATCGTACATAACTAATGTAGGACACTTCTTTATCGTTCCTAAATTATCGCGACAACGTACTAGCTGGTTAAAAAAATGACACCATAGACAAGTTTGCAAATTCACCTTCTGAATTTAAAAATAAATATTATGCTATATTACACAGCTTCGCGATATTTTAAATTGTACCTTTGCTCGGTTTGTTCTCTTTGTTCTATTTTGTAATGCGTTAATAATTATTCTTGGAGTTTTTGGCGGGACTGTAGTCTGTCATATAGTGGATTTTATATTTTATTCGTAATCTTGTGTCATTTGACTCTACATTTTGTAAACTTGGTGGTGTTTTACGTAATATAGTTAGTTTATTATGCATAAGTGAAGTGAATGGAAAATAATAATACGGAGCATGAAATTCTGAGATGCCAACAAAACTCCCTGGAAGATTCTAACAAGGGAGCCACCACCTTGTTAGAGTATTGAAAGAATCACACGACGCTTGTAATATTACTAGCCTCTGTCCGCGACTTCGTTCGCGTGGAATAGATACACTAACACTAACACGCAGCAGTTCTCAAAAGGAAAAAACATCCCGATTTTGAAACATTTTTCATCTGCGCTCCGCTCCTATTGGTCTTAGCGTGATGATATGTAGCCTATAACCATCCTCGATGAATGAGCTATATAACCCTGAAAGAATTATTTAAATCGGACCAGTAGTTCCTGAGATTACCCCCTACAACGTCACAACGTCACAAACTCACAAACTTTACCTTTTTATAATATTAAGTATGGATTAAACAAAATATAATCAATTGTTTACAATTATTATACGCTATAAAACATTAATTCTGATTTTTGAGTATTATTTCTAAATAATTTTTCTGTTATTTACATATTCCAATGAAATTGACATATTTTATTTAATATTCTGGTTAGCTATAATTAGTAATCTAATTATTGTATTCCTTATAATTTTCAATAACTTTAATAAATTTTTAGCTTCATTATTATTGATGTATTTGAAATAAATAAACAACTAAATATATAAAAAAATATAGCAATATTTTATAACGTACGGTGTTATACCTAAACGAAACATTTCCAATTAATTTATTCACAAAAAATAATGGACTTGTATAGTTATAGATAACATAATGAACGAATTCAGAAATTCACTAATTATATACTTAACTATACTATAAAAACGGATAGCATATAAAAATAATTGATTAAACAATCTTTTTCCGCACATCTAACTGTGAAAATTTCTATTCTATTTCACTATAAATCGTCATTAGAGATAGACTATATCTTAATTTTATTTATTTTTATGTTGTACAGTCAAGGCCGGTTGCAGTCTAATATCGAAGACTTATTATATTATAAAGCTGTTATCGTGTTGTGAAGTTACATTCAAATGAATCATTTATGACTTAAATCCTTTAATTTAAACAATATGCACAATTAAAGGTTATGTGTCTGCAAAGAAAAACATTGATTTTAAAAACATATATTTTCTGCATTTCATAGCCGTATGGATTATATAGGAATTAATAATATATATATAAATAAAAGAAATAGTTTTTTGTTGGTACAAAACAAAATCCTCGCGTATCTAAATAAAAGAATACAAGATGAATACATATATAATAGGCATCCTCTATTTATTTGCTGTAACGTTGGTTTTCAATGGGCAGCAAAACGAAATACGAACGTCCAGACAAACATCATAATAAATCATATAATAATATAATAATAATATAATGATAAATCATATAAATATAATTTAAACGCGAACACAAAATAGTCCCGTAACTTATCCTCCTAGGTTTAGCTTTTTTCTTTAAACTATTCCTTTTGATTTTTTGTTTAGTAGCTATTAACGTGCGTTACTTTCAATCAATAAATAAATTCGGGAACAATATACTTCTTTCCATATTATAGTCAACAAAATTCATTAAAACAAACTTCAATATAATTAAATCATAATAACATAATTGTGCATGCTCCCAGATGACTTAGAAAAAAATAAAATAAAAAAAAAACATTGCATAATATGTTCAAAGTTCCGCCATTACATGACTATATGAATAATTAAATAAAACAAATCGAACAGAATACAGACGGCCTGCACTAAAATTATAAAGTAAACTCAAGACAGTACTAAATATTTGGACATAATTGAACTCAAGAACAAGCCTGGGTTTATTTTTTGGGTACAAGTGTAACTTCCAAACATGTAACCAATATTTTTTACCAAAGACTCAATTCTATTTTCTCGAACTGACGACGCTATTGACCTCAGCTTCACCGGACTACCCAAAGTCTCAATACGCGCCCCATAACAGTCTAAATCAGCGATTGTCACCACTCTCTAGGACCCGCTGAATTTTTTAAAGACACTTCGCGATTGTCAACATCTCCTGATAAATATAAAAAAGAAATAAAATTTCTAAACTTATTACAAAGTGTTAATGTACCAAAACAGGATAAAGTAAAGATAAATCACTGTGACTGAACTATCATTTTGCGTATAGTTATTGCGAGAAGATCGGGACACTATATTTTCTTCCATCGTAACTCATACAAATAGAATTAGAACTATGGCTATCAACAAGACATTTCGTTAGATAATTTCCTAATAGTTTGTTTTGCTAGAATATCTAAAGTTTATATAAAAACTATGTATAAATTCCAGAAGTTACACTTGAGATTCATCGTTTGAACTTTATCTACTAAGCTCAGACGAGATTATGAGATGCTATTTTAAAATTCTAACAAAGATTATAAATTCTAACGTATATAAGTAATACTCACAATTCTGATTACTTTAGATATATAAAATAAGCCGAATATATAGGACATTAAAACATCTCTGTCTACCACATAAAGTAAGAGGTTATGCTTCGCGCAATAGTAAATTATTTATTGGATATAATTCTCTGTCTGACCTGTATATCAATAACGACGATTTTAAAACTTTCGTAGAATTGTTACCGGCTTAATTAAAATGTTCATGCAGAAAATTCATGTACTTACATTATCTCTAAGTGTAAAGCGTCTATTTTCATTTAGAAGCCGCATTTTAT
This sequence comes from Antheraea mylitta, assembly GCA_014332785.1. Taxonomy (NCBI): domain Eukaryota; kingdom Metazoa; phylum Arthropoda; class Insecta; order Lepidoptera; family Saturniidae; genus Antheraea; species Antheraea mylitta. Next base: position 541,156 of record JACEII010000016.1, read on the forward strand.
AAAAAAAAAAAAAAAACATGTTTATCGAGCACTCCTAACTATAGTTTTTCTCTAATACAAAATCAAAGCATACAAAGTCTTCCAATTTACCTTCAAATGCGTTTTCATTGTTCCTGTCGCCTCTTGAGACATCAGAAAAAAATCGAAAAGAAACGTAATAAAAAACAACTTAATTTTAGAATACAACAGAACTAAAAAAACGTAACACGGTATTTTTACTCTATCGTCCAATCACACCTAATCTTTGGCATTATTTTCACAATTTACCAGTTCTGTACGAAACAGTACTGTTTAACAAAAACACTCGATTATAGAGAACACAGAAGAATAAAAAACTAAAAACAATAATAGTCCAACACAAATGAGGTCCTAGGAAACAGTTCCGCGATCGGACGCGCTCCACGAGATTACCAAAATCGGAACGTGTAACACACGTCTTACAAACCCGCGCGGCAGATACACAATGCTGGCAGATCGAAGCGAGCCGACAATACGCGCGCGCTACAATAACCGACGCCCCCCGCCCCCCTCCGCACGTGCGACAAGGACGCACCGACCTAATGTCACTGCCCTGCGAACAATGCCGTCCTTCGGCTGTCCATACACTTTAAAACTGAATCGAACACTAGTTTTTTTTCACGAAATCCAAATCTTTACACTTAGCAACACACGACTACATTAAAATTCGATATACATCTATTGAAATTTATTTTGAAAACCGTCTGTCTAGATAGAATAACAGGTCTCGTCCCGCGGAATCTATACAAAGCGGTTGAGCCCATCCTTTTCTAACGGGCGATGTGTGCGTGCCGATTTAGCGCGCTCGATCCCGCTCGACTTTATTCTTCAAGTGCTAGGCGAGCTTTTGTCTCGCTCTACGCTCCGCCCAGGCGTTCGTCTTCACCGGCCGCCCGGCGGTGTGCGCGCCCTGACGAACACTCGCGGTCATTGTGAGACGCTTTTCGCACACAACAATGTAACTCAGGTGGGTGTGCGCCTCATCTATGAGGGCGTTTAAAAAGTCAATACGATCTCTGTTATATTATTTGTTGTATGAAATTTTCTTTCTTGTAAAATGGGCGTGTTGCGCCATTGTGTCGGACGAGGCGTGGCCATTGGGAAAACGGTCTATTGTGTTGCCGATTGGCGAGGTCTATTGTAGTCGTCACTTTTCCGTCGGGCAGCGGCCGATACGCCGTGACGTCACTTACGTGTATTTTTAGCTATCACTCACACAGCTGTGAACGTTACACAATTTTTTTTTATCGGTTATTAAAAAAATGTATTATAAATACCGATGTTTAATTTATAATTAGACAAGGTCGTTGCTGTTAAGTTATAGTGAGCTCTACTGTAGAAATGAAAGGTTTCGGGTTCAATTTCTAACCTATAAGTAATACTTATACATTTGTATCAGCTGTCTGAGTATTGTAGCTAAATCTGAATAGTGTACTAAGCTTGATGTGAAACGGTTGTATAAGAAATTATTTCTTCGTCTAAGATCTTTCACAGACAAATTTTAAAAAACAATCCATTGGTAACGCACACCGACGGACGATACTAGAGTACTTGGTATCGAATCCAATCCAAGCTTTGCTTTCGGCAAAAGAAAAGAGCAGGACAAGATCATAATATTACATGGTGGCATTACCTGATAATATAAACTTATATAATAAAAATCGTTCGCTTCCAATAAGGCTAATTCCGCCAACTTAAAAGCGAAGCCATCTACGCTTAGCTTTTTACTTTTTTGACCAACATTGTCTTTTAACAACAGATCTGGTTGCTAAGATCAAGAAGTAATATATGTATTTATTCTTCAATTGGCACTTAATTAGTGACTAATTGGACGCAAAATCAGGTGTTAGTAATATCGTCTTCGGTTGTTACCTAATTAAATTACAGTTTTGGAAGTGAGACAGACTATATGGCACATGGCATGATACACGTTTAATGTAAGATAGGTACTTATATATATCAGTGTACATGTAAGAATGTATAAAATCCAGTTTCTTGCCGATTTTTCTCAATGACTGGGGTGTTTTTCAAACCGGTGGTAATTTTTGATGTTCATAAATGGCTTATTAGGGCCTAAACTGAACAATGTATTTTTGATTTGGTTTAAAATGAGCAAATGTAGAATTAGGTATTCATATTACGAGACTTTGTATATCATATATATAGTCTATAAGCATTCTCAAACATATATAATATAATACGTACAATCTAAAGAAATGTCACTTCCTCTGTGTGTAGAACTGATACACGCGCTGTTTTTTTATGTTCTAGATATGTGTTTACTAGCAACACCAGAGTAGTCGCAAGTGCGTTTCCAGCCTGTGTTGGTAGAATAAGAGGAGTGGGAAAGGGAAGAGGAAGAAGGATAGGGAGGGAGATGAGACTCTGGCGCTCTCACTAACGGAACGAAACGTAACAATGCAAGAACTGTTACTTCACGTCGGTTTTTTGTGAGAAGGCTGCTACCCCGGGCGAGCCGACCCATTTATGCTGAAACCACTAATAGCTTCAGCGTAGTGCTACTACTACCTACAAGATGATGTCTTTCTTTGCCGAAAGTTCCAAATCGTTACAGAATTCTAACTTACTAGCACTAAGTAAATATATACATTCATATAAATACATACATTCTGTAAAGCTTTTGTCGCGGTTTCGCTCGGGATTATTTACATTTTGTATATAAAATACAACTAGTGACACTCTGTGATAATGTAGCTACTATCTACAGGAGAAAAGATTTCTAAAATCGGTTCAGTATTTTTTTGAGTTTAACCATTGCAAATAAAAAGAGAAACAAAATAATTCCTCTTTCTAATAATATTTAAAGATTCATACACTGTAGTTTTTTTAAAGAAATTTTATTACAACGAAACGATAGAGAAAACGTTATACAAAACCGAAACAAACACCGATCTTAGTCGGGCGTCTCACTCTTTTTCCCCACGTATTAAGTCAAATGCCGGATTCTGTTGTCTACCTATTTTGAAGTTACATTTCTTGTGGAAGGGGTTTGATACTCTGATCGTTAATATATTTTTTTTAGAAGCACGACAAAGTGACTGCACTAAGCCTGATGTTAAGCATAGTACAATCCAAAAACATCGGCAACCACCGAGAGACAGATTATCCATCGCCGGTCGCCGCTGTCATGCCGGCCATAATGACGAAAATCACCCGGTACTGGATATGCACAGGCTGATCCCGAAACGCGACGCGCAGAAGCGAGTCACTATGACGGGCTTTTTCGCCATATGCATGGTGGTTGCGACCCAGTCGTGCTGTAAAACCCTATCACCCCGCAAATATAATATGTGATTATAAGTGGAGGGGATAGACGCTGTGTCGGGTAGTGTGGTGAAAACATCGATTCTCGTAACGTTGGGCGCGGTCAGTACTTGGATGGGTGACCGCCTTAGTATACCGTGTGACGTAGACTCTTGTAGTTATAACTAGCTGAGCCCGAGACTTCATTCACGTGGCATCTTATTAATACAACGGTTAACAAAGTCATCTGAATCTATTAAGTCCATTTTCTTACGCCGCTTCGTCATCAGGATTACAATAACTTTTGATATAATGGACCGATTGTAATGGAAAGAAGGCCAAGTTATTCTCGAAGATATGCTTTTAAACCCAGTACTTTAGGAGTGATGCGTGTTTGTACAAACAGATAGACAGACAGACATTTCCAAAAATGATTGAAATATTTTCTATTACTTAATTCTAGACACTTGCAATAATTTTTTTTTACGAAAATCGAAAAAGTACAGTCGCGTTAGATATACATTTTTTTTATATGTATAGATTAAAATGTTTTCCTGTAATACAAACATTTCACTTCTATCATGTGTTTTTAATAGACACCCTTGTTTATAAATTTAATATGATAAAAACTACATTCAAAGCAAGAGGCGCCACGTTTTGAACTTAGTTTATATGTAAATGGATATTTCAAAGTATTCGTAGTCTATTTCGGTTGGTTAGATGTGGTGTTAGGCGCTTTACGATCAAAAATTTTTATGACACAATAAAAATGATATAAAGTTTGGTGAGTTTTTTTACTATAATGTAAATATATCGTTAAAATTATGGGGATTAAACAATGTATTAATAATTATTATGCGCGTTCGATAGTGTAGTTCTATACGAACGAGCGTTTTTATAACCGCGCGTTAAATAAAACGCCCGTCTGAATCAGTTATGACCGATACTGTCCTAAACAAGGTAAGTATAGTCACTATTGACTTATGTGAACACTAGCCTCTGCCCGCGACTTCGTTTGCGTGGAATAGTTACTTTGGGCTAACCTCGATTTTAAATCATTCTTCATTGGTGCTCTGCTCCTATTGGTTTTAGCGCGATGATATATAGCCTGTAACCTTCGCCGATAAATGGTCTATATAAAATTGAAAGAATTTTTCAAATTGGAACAGTTCCTGAGATTACCCTCTACAACTTCACAAACTCTCAACCTTTACCTCTTTATAATATTAAAATAGATACATAATCACATGGTTTCAAGAAAAAAAAATCTAGTTTCTCTCATCTATACCAATATTATAAAGCTGAAGAGTTTGTTTGCTTGCACGCACTAATCTCAGGAACTATAGGTCCGATTTGAAAAACTCATTTAGTGTTAGATAACTAATTTATCGAGGAAGGCTATTATATATATCAGCACGCTAGCGGATCACCAATTAAGAATGATTGAAAATCGTTTTTTTAATTTAGCGTGTGCTTCGTAAATGGTAACTATTCCACGCAGACAGTCGCGGGTAGAAGCTACAATAGTTTGTTATACTAGAGAGCTTCCTTTGCGTGTGATGCGTAAACGGCTACTATTCCACGCGGATTGTCTTTTTTTTTTTTTATTGTAGCACGGTAAAGTGACTGCACTATGCCTGATGGTAAGCACAGTACAATCCAAAAATAATAGCGACCACCGATTGACACACTGTCCATCGCCGGTCGCCACTATCATGCCGGCCTGTAATAAGCTGGATATGCACAGGCTGATCCCGAAACGCGACCCGTAGAAGCGAATCACTATTACGGGCTTTTTCGCCATATACATGGTGGTTGCGACTCAGTCGGGCTGTAAAACCCTACCACCCCGCTTTCGCCATTGCCTCGTTCGTTATTCAGCAGGGCGCACCACGTGCAGGTGAGGTTGGCTTGGGTGTCTCAAGTCTTATGATATTATTCGACACCCCTTACACCCCAAGTCGCGGGTAGAAGCTATTTTGTTATACAACCGGTGACAATTCTGTTTTAAAAAAGTTAGTACAAACACGTTAGATTTACATTTATATTTTATGTATATAGATGAGAAGTTAAAATAAGTATTCGTACAATATATATGTAGTAGGTATAGAGACAAAATCAAACACACGCGAAGATTACAAGAGCGTACTTCAAAAGACCTTACTCTGAACGATTTACCTAAACGTACCCTCGTCTCCACAAGTTCGTAGTAACAATCAAAGAATGCCACTGAACAGAATGTTCCTCCGCTGCCGGGTGTACGTAGGGTCGGTATGATTTTGGGACTTCATGGACATGGTCGTTTATAAAATTATTATTAAAATCTGGTTGTCTGAAATCTTTGAGTCATATTGTGTACTCATATAGTTAACTCTACTGATGAATGTTGATGGGATTAGAGTATTAAATTGTTGAATATTTGCACTTGGCTGTAAGATGTGTTTTTTTTTTTATATCATAGGAGGAAAACGAACAGGTGGAACTCACATGCTCGTTTACCTCCTATTAGATAAAAAAAATCGAGATGATACCATTGCAAGAGAGTAAACTTTTGGCCCGATAGAAACAACATGAGAATCGGCCGTGAAGCTCCTGTAGGCGTGGTTTTGCAACTGCATTTGAAAACCAGCTCTCTCTGGGCTTGCATGATTACTATTTTAGGCCGCATTGATTATTTAAAATCAGACGAGAATGTAGCCCAACGCTAAAACTGGTAGAAGGTGGTAGAACTAGGTTTCAGCTCGAATGGGTAGGCTCGTCCGGGGTAGAACCCTTCTCACAAAAAACCGACGTGAAGTAACAGTGCTTGCATTATTCCGTTTCGTTTGGTCAGTGAGAGAGCCGGAGACCCACTTTCCTCTTCTCTCTTCCCTCCCTCTTCCCTCCCTCCTTCCCCAGCACCACAGGCTGGCAACGCACTTGCGACTCGTCTTATGAATGTTGCTGGTGTCTATGGACGGTTGTCATCACTTAATATCAGGTGACCCATCTGTTCGTTTGACTCCTATTATATAAAGAAAAAAAACTTTAAAGTATGCAAGTATCAGTCAATAACGGATGATCTGATGACTGTCAAAAGGATCTCACGGTGGTCGCCGTCAATTAGTAAATTGCACTATCTTTAGCAACATATATTATGCAGTATCTTTGCTATGGATAAAGAAAAAGCTGAGTAATAGCCTAGTATTTTTTTTTATATCATTGGAGGTAAATGAACAGGTGGGTCACCTGATGTTAAGTGATCAGCACCATCTATAGACTCCTGCAACACTCGCAAATGCGTTGCCAGTCTGTGTTGGGAAGGGGAGAGAAAGGGAAGTGGAGAGGTGGATGGTGAGGAGAGGTGGGCTTCCGACACTCTCGCTCACCGAATGAACAATGCAAGCACTGTTACTTCACATCAGTTTCGTGTGAGAGGGTGGGACTAGGGGCAAGCCGACTCATTAATACTGAAGCCAGTAATAGTTTTAGCGTGGCTCTAGCACCTACAAATATACAGTTGTTTATTTTAAGACATTATTTTTCGGAATCATCTATTATATTTTCAGATATAGGACACATACTTGAGTAGTGAGCATCAGTTTTCTTTATACTATGATCTCATACTTTTTCGTTTTTTTTTTATGTAACAAAAATTTTCAATTTTGGCGTATATTTGATCAAATCTTGGTGACAATTATGTAGATAGCATTGTTTTCTTAAACTATGGAATTTATATATAGTGACATCTAAAAATAACTAGAAAAAATGTTTTTTATACTTAGCGATTTCAAGGTCAACGCCCTCATGAGTATGTCCCGAATTACACACGAATCCTTGCCAGCCTACATATACGTCAATTACTTGATTGCTTTCTGGTGTTTTGTTTGCATAAGACGTCTTTATTTGTATTCCCTTTAGGTTCGAGAAGATTCGGTAACGTTAGACGATTCGGGTTGTTTTCCGGCTTGTTAATTATTGCTTTGATGTAACTCTTCTATGGATTACTGTTGAATGGCCCGTGACTCTGTTCGTGGAGATAAAGATTATGTTTTAATAGTGATTGAAATTTATTTATTTGTTTTTTATACGTCCGTTTATTTTTTTTTTAATATTCAACTAACTGACTTTCCTTCACACACCTATATCTAATTATTTTATATGAGGTGTTGCTAAATAGATTGCGATTCGTTGAATTTTGTCACGTTCATGTTCTTATTTTAGCCATTTAACTAACTAATACTCGCGCCTTCGTTTAGGTCGCTTATTGCTTTAACAATGTATTTTATTTACTTAGGTATAATATAAAAACATCACACCGTTTGCCCCACTTTTCCGTGCCATAAAAATATACATCACTGAACGCGTAGTGCTTATAAAGATTTTACATTCTTAAAACAATAAAAACTTTATCTATAGTATAAAAATGAATCACTGAATGTGCTGCTCTAAGCTCAAATCTCGAGAACAACTGAAACGATTTCGCTAATTCTTTTTTTTTTTGTATATGTTCTTGATATTGTCTGAAGAAGGTTCTTATGCAAGACAAAACGTATATTTTAATATACTTTAGGCAAAACGGAGCTCGCGGGCACTGCTAGTATTTAATAAATTTATCTTGATAGTTTGTTTAAATAAGGAACAAGTGAAGAAGTCTAACAATAAAATGAATCGAAATCTATTATTTTCTTTTATATAAGAAGATAAAACTTACGAAATATTTAGTCTAAACATTTTCTTACATAAAAAATAAAATTTCGAATTTTTAACGTCCCCGTATATGGCACGATTACTTTTCCCAATCTGGTCCGCTAGTTTATCTACAGAAAAGATATTGCTTTCGTATTCATATTACTGAGAACTCTTGAACTTTATTTGGAAAAGAACTCATGAGAATCAGAACATTCGGAGAAAAAAAAACCAGTAGATCGTCAACAAATTACTTCTTCCGCGAGAGCGAAAGCAATAGCAGAAATGATGGTCTGTAGATAGCCAATTCAGGTTCCGTTCGTTATGAGCATGAGTTAAACCAAGCCTACCCTTTTTATAGCAATTACAGAACTATTCATAGGATGATTTTCATATTTTGAAAGAGTGTCACTATTTTTTTGCAATGTTGAGTTTTACACATTAGAACTGTTGCTTTTTCACATGCTTTATAAGTTTTATCTTTTAATTACAATCTCAGCTAATGAGAAATGACAATGTGGTCTCAGATGTTAAGCATAATAAACTTAGAACGGAACTGGTTCTCAAGTGTAGGTATTGGAATTAACCTGCAAATGTTTTGCGATAGATTTTATTTTAATGATCGCACCTAACAAGGTGGACTTAGCAGAAACCCTACGAATAGTATTTTTAGATGTATTCCATTAACAATTTGAACAGCACGTTGGTCATATATGGTCACGATTTGTTTTGCTCATTAATTGGTGACAGGTGTGCTAATTTTTTAACAATTTAAAAAATCATCCGTGGCATCCTAAGAGAAACATGTGATCATCGATTCGCAGTCAAAGTGATGTTAGACTACATTCTACTACAGTATTTTTGACTGCTGTACGATTTTAGTTAATTGCGTCCCAATTTCTTATTTCCGTATATAGAGGTAGACCATTTTGAAGCGGGCATTTACGTTTTTCGATATTAATTTCGCTTTTGCGAGATACGTAATTCGTGAATCATCGTTCAAGTTAACTAATGTCTTCTCCGGTGTTGTTTTAGTTAGTAGGTGGTAGAGCCACGTTGAAGCTATAACTGGTTTCAGAATGAATGGGTCGGCTCGTCCGGGGTAGTACCACCCGACCCACAGTAAACCGACGTGAAGTAACAGTGGTTGCATTATTGCATTTCGTTCGGTCAGTGAGAGTGCCAGAGGCCCACCAACCCCTTTCCCTCACTTCTTCACTTCCCCCTTCTCTCCCTTCCCCCATTCCCCCATCTCTCTAAACAAAGTCTGACAACGCACTTGCAACTCCTTTGGTGTCGCTGGTGTCTATGGACGGCGGTGATAACTGTACATCAGGTGAGCCGCCAGTCCATTTGCCTCTTATTTGATATAAAAAAAAATCCCGTTTTCTTATATTTGTATACGGAAACGGCATTTTTAATCGGACTTTTACGTTGTTCGCTATCGTTTCGCTATTGCGAGATAGGTAATTGGAGTCGTCGTGCATGTTAACCGGTGTCAGTCGAGGGCGCGGCATCGGCTAATTGGCATCACTTAGCGCGTCCGCGGCTTTTCTATTTAAAGAACAGTCGGCTCCCGATCTAACGCACATCGGTTTGCATCTCGCCGCGGCATTTCCGTCTCTGTTTCATTCAATGCCGTCGATTTTTTAACGAAGTATATATTTAAATTTATACCATTTTTTTGTATTAATTTGCGTGATTTTATGAATTTAATCGAGTAATTAAATTTTAATGTGATCTCATTCGTAGTCTATATTGAATAAAAATTCGGTTGAATTTATTGGGTATCACTTAATTTTGTACGTTTGTGTTGATAATTTTTTGTACGTTTGTGTGTTATTATGAATATTTCAATCATTAATTTTTACATATTTATGTAACAAAGTCTTCTGCCATGTCTATCTGTATATCTATACTAATATTATAAAGAGGTAAAGTTTGTGAGTTTGTGACGTTGTAGGGGGTAAGCTCATGAACTACTGGTCTGATTTGAAAAATTCTTTCAATGTTGTATAGCTTATTTATGGCTATATTACACTTATGAGGTGTAAGGGGTGTCGAATAATATCTTAAGTCTTGAGACACCCAAGCCAACCTCACCTGCACGTGGTGCACCCTGCTGAATAACGAACGAGGCAATGGCTAAAGCGGGGTGGTAGGGTTTTACAGCCCGACTGGGTCGCAACCACCATGTATATGGCGAAAAAGCCCGTCATAGTGACGCGCAGAAGCGAGTCACTATGACGGGCTTTTTCGCCATATACATGGTGGTTGCGACCCAGTCGGGCTGTAAAACCCTACCATGTATATGGCGAAAAAGCCCGTCATAGTGACTCGCTTCTGCGCGTCGCGTTTCGGGATCAGCCTGTGCATATCCAGTACCGAGTGACTTTCGTCATTATGGCCGGCATGACAGCACTGACCGGCGATGGATATTCTGTCTCTCGGTGGTTGCCGATGTTTTTGGATTGTACTATGCTTAACATCAGGCATAGTGCAGTCACTATGTCGTACTTCGATAAAAAAAACACTAAAACCAATAGGAGCGGAGTACCAATGGAGAATGTTTAAAAATCGGGAGTTTTTTTCCTCTTGAGAGCTTCCGCTACGTGTTAACTTTAGCCCAAAGTATCTATTCCACGCGAACGAAGTCGCGGGCAGATACTAGTTTACAATAAACTACAGAACGAATTTTTATGCGGTTTTCACCAGGGGACATAAAGTGATTAATGAGGATAGTTTGTGTATATAATTTATCAAAGTTCTTTTTATCATCCGGATGGGACAACGTTCAATATGTAGTGATAAAAAATGATATCAACATTACAATGTTTATTCAAAATTAGAAGTTTTTGGCGGGATCTTGGAATGGCATGTAATACTCTTAATTTTTATTTAATAATCCTGTTTTATTTGGCTCTATATTTTGTAATATTCGTGTATTACGTAATATAGTTTAGTCATTGTGCCCGAGAGAAATGGATGGGAAATAATACCACGGAGCATGGATATTGAATTGCAACAAAAACTCCCTGGAAAGTTCTAGAAAGACGGCCACCATTTTGTTAGTTCATTGAAATAGTCTTTTTTTTAATCTTTTTTTATTTAGGGACTAAGTCCATAAAGAACATGCCAGTCCCATCGTACCCTAATGTTACCTATTCACAAAATAGAATTAGACACAAACTTCCATAGAATCTTGGCTTTCTCACTTGCAGGTGATTGAAATAGTCCCAAGTAATTTGTAACATCATTACCTGCTCGATAATAGCTGTAATATTCTACGAGAGGTTTAGTTAATAAATATAATATTTAAAAAAATATAATATTTAAAAGTAAAGTAACCTGGATTATCTATCCCATTCCATAGTATATAGCTACTCTGTATCTGTGTGTTTTAGTATGTCTCCATAATGGAAACCAATCTAAAGTTCGTGTTTTTGAGTTTGATCCCTGTTTGTAAAGGAGATTCCCCCTAATAACTCTGATAACGGGTTCATTTTCACCCTTCCGCTATTGTGTATTCGTCGAGTTTGACTCGGTTTTGGGTAAGTTTCCCTCGGGGGTTGAGGTTCTTAGGGTTTTATGACATCTACCTATAAAATATATACCCATATATCTCTAAATATATAATAACAAGCTTCTCCTAGCGATTTCATGGGCATGGAATAGTTACTTTGGTCTAACAGTAACACGCAGCTTTCGAAAGGAAAAACGATTTTGAAACATTCTCCATTGGTGCTCTGCTCTTATTGATCTTATCGTGATGATATAAGCTTATAGGCTTCCGCGATACATGGGTTATATATAACTGAATGAATTTTCGAATCGGATCATTACTTCCTAAAATTAGTGTGTTCAACCAAACAAATAAACCCTCCAGCTTTATAATATTAGTATAGATTACTACTCTTCTCTCGTACTTAACTCGAGTCGTCATTCAAATTACAATAACTTTTGATAAAGTCGACCGATTTGAATGAAACAAAAAAAATTTACTCCACAAGATATACTTTATGAGTTTCTTTTATTGAAAACTCAGTACTGAAAAAGTATAGACACTTTTTTTTTTCGATTTGACTACGCTATTGACTTAGCAAGGTCTTAACAGCTTCAACGGACTACGAGTATAGACACCTTACATACTTATTATATGTGTAAATATAAACAGTTTTTTTTTTCGAAATGGAGACGCTGTTGACCTGGAAAGGTCTTTACAGCTTCACCGAACTATAAAATATAGACATTAATCTTAATTTGGTATTCTGTTACATTTCTACCGATTAAAAGAGTCCTTGCCTCGTCCCATCATTTGCGGCCTGTATACCTACATGTAATATTGATATTTTATATTAAATTTGTGCAGTTTTAGCATTTGATGAATTAATAAACTGTATAAAGAAGTAATATTCTCCAGAGTACCAATAGATGGGAAAGAGAAATTAATGATAATTTCATCCGTAATCCAAATTACGGAATTTAAATAGTTGACACTATAATTAATATTAGAATAAAAAAATAACACGGTTATTCCATTGTAGGTGGTAGAGCCACACCAAAGCTATTGTTAGTTTCAGCATGAATGGGTCGTCTCGCCTGAAGTATTACCACCCGACGTGAAGAGAGCGCTGGATACCCACCTCAAACCCCTTTCCCCCAATCCCCCCAAACACAGACTGGCAACGTATTTGCGATTCCTTTGGTGTTGCTAGTGTCTATGGACAGTGGTGATCACCTAATATCAGGTGATCCGCCTGTTCATTTGCCTCCTAAGATATAAAATTGTATAGTGTTTTTAATTCTGCCTGCAATTCTTATGACTGCTTCGATTTTATTCTAACCTTCTGACGCGTTTGTAGAATTTAATTCACCTCTTTGCTGCTTAACCTCTTCGGGAAAGCGTAATGACAAACAGACTAGATAGGTAGTTTTTGACGGGATTTTGGTCTGTCATGTAGTGGATTTTATATTTTATTCATAATTTTGTGTTATTTGACTCTATATTTTAGAAATTTGGTGGTGTTTTACGTTATATAGTTCGTTTATTGTTCATAAGTGAATGGAAAATATACCACGTATGAATTCTGAAATGCCAAAAAACTCCCTGGAAGGTTGCAACAAGGTAGCCACCATCTTGTTGGAACATTGAAATAATTACATTACATTTGTTGTGTAAAATATGTTGTAATCTCGATTGGTACAAAAAAATGACACTGGCAAATGCTTCTGCGGAGCCAAAACAAGAAAAAGAAGAAGAACCGCCTAGATACTAAGTCTGAATACAGAGTTTTTGGCGGGATTTTAGTCTGTCATGTAGTGGATTTTATATTTTATTCATAATCTTGTGTTATTGGACTCTATATTTTGTAAATTTGGTGGAGTTTTACGTAATCTAGTTAGTTTATTGTGCATAAGTGAAGTGAATAGAAAATAATACCACGGAGCATGAAATTCTGAGATGCCACAAAAACTCCCTAGCAGGTTCTAACAAAGAGATCCACCATCTTGTTAGAATATTGACTCACACGACGCAATATTGAAGTGATTGCACGACGCTTGTAATATTATCGACTACGTGACGATGGCAGCAATAATCTGAAAGATTAATTGCCAAAAATAAAGTAAAAAAAAAGTCTGAATACAAGAAAGAGACAATTTAATTATATTTATATGTATAGAAACTATATGTGTTTCTTGTCTCATTTAAATAAATCGGTAAATAATCTCTTTGATCTTTAATTTATACTAGGAAATATTAAAAATGTCATTCACTGAACCGGTTTCTATGGGGTCGGTAAGCAGAAACATATTTATTAGCTTTCAATAATTAGGTAGTCGGTTGCCGGTCGCGTCGATTATAAATCTTTCCTATCCTTTATTGAGGGTCAGCTTGTGGTGACCTCTAGTAGCAGATGAGATGTACTGGAGTTAAAATCGCTTTCTTTCCCACGATCTTTCATTAAACTGAACGTGTAAATAATGATAAGTAGCTTAGATGACAATAAATTAGGAATGAGTTACGCTACTGCGTTATTTACAAATAACAGTTATCACTTATAATGCTGTCGGGTATTTCCTCTACTTTCGTATTACAACGTATTGGTATTGGTAACGTATTACAACGAATATAATTAAAAAATAATTTAAAGGAGCTGAATGTCGGCACGTTCCATAGCATTTTAGCAAAACCTTCCAGTTAAGTTGCTAAAATGCTATGACAAGTATCAAAAATGATTTTACATAAGAAAATGTACGAAAGATTTAATTTAATTCGATTATGATGGGGCTGATATGACTTGAATCAAACAATAAGTAAAACATTAAAAAAATTGAAAATTCATTCTTGGATTTGAGTAACGTGATGTGCTCTCGCTTTCACACTTCTTGGTCATTGTATAACACGTACTCGTTCGCACGTTGCGATAACATATGCCAATTGTTGTCATTATCAAAAATGATAACGAATGATTGATAGTCGATTTTTTTTGTAAATACTGATATTGAAGTATAAATATAAGGTAAGGCTGATTGCACGTAGACTTAGGATTTACTGAAGTTAGATTCTTATTTCAATTGGGCAAAGGTTACTTATGAAATGTATTTTTGAGGCATGGTGGTATAGCTTTTTCTAAATCCTCCTGGCTAGTTACCGCCCTCAAGTGGACAATCTATCGGCAAACACCTATTATTGGTATGTTCTGGCAGCTGTGTTTGAGAGCCAGGAGACCTCTAGGAAAAATCGTACGGAAATGCGAAAAAGATTAATCAAAAAAAACTCCAATGAGCGAGCAAGAGAGCAAGAGATTTTCAAAACTATTAATAGATTTTGTAGGTGGTAGAGTCACGCTGAAGTTTTTACTGGTTTATTAATGAGTCGACTCACCCGGGGTAGACCACCCGACCCACAGAAAACCAACGTCAAGTAACAATGTTTGCAATGTTGCGTTTCGTTTGATCAGTGAGAGCACCGGAAGCCCAGCTCCCTTCTTCTCCCTTCTTTCTTCCCCTTCCCCACCAACACACTTGCGACTCCTCTGGTGTTGCTGGTGTCTGTGGACGCTACCGATCACTTAACATTAGGTGACCCGCGTATTCGTTTGCCTCCCATGACATAAAAAAAAACGTTAAAACATAGGCTACTTAATGTGTAACAGTTAATGGCGCCATTAGTCGAACTAATCTTCTCAGTTAGTGGCGACAGTCGCGCCCCCTCTCGACGTTTTTCAGTTAAATGACCGTTTCACTTAGTTTTTTTAAAACGATGTTTTTACTGAAAAAAATGAGTACTCGACCGCCGCTTCAATTCGGGCCACTTAAGTGTCGACGATTCGTTTAGAGATCCGTATGTTAATTTTGGTATAATGAAAACCTTTCTATTCGAAACGATAAAAATAATAATTGTGTTATGTACCTAAATAAGAAAGAAATACTTTATTGTTGGAACAACCACACAATAACATTAAATTACACAGACAAATTAGGAAGAGAAATTGGGCCGTCACAGAACGCCTGGCAGATATGAAACACATATGTAACGTATCAAACGACACAGCATACACTATAGGCATGCGAGCTCAGTACGGCAAGAGAGATTGCGCACAGTCGTTTGCGCGTGGCATCATGTCGCCACGTCTCTTTTTTTTTTTGAACTGACTACGCAATTTACCCAGCAAGGTCTTAAGGGGTCAATAGCGTAGTCAGTTGCTACGTCTCGTACACACGGCCTATATCGCCACGCCAACAATCAGGTTTACTCTCGCCTATAGATGTTTCACATCTAAAATTACATTTGAAAATGAAACAAAAAAAAAGAATAGTCCAATAATTGGCAAATACATTCAGCAAAATGTGCAAAACAGTAGTAGTGCAGCTCTGATTTTTATTATAATTGTTGACCAAGAAGATATAAAACTGGGGTTCCCAGTCCCATGGTAGGTGTAGGTACAAGGCGTCGAGTTAGCAATTTCAATGGAATGTTCTTCTTTCTTCTTGTATAATATTCATCATCAAGATTCATTGACTGCATTCACATATTAGTTTCAGGAGAGTGTTAGCCTCTTTTAGTCTCATTTGTAAATTAAAATAAATTAAGTTTGCAGTAATTTTGTGTTTTTAGATATATTTTTTTAATATCATATAGGAGGCAAACGAATAGGCGGGTCACCTGTTGTTAAGCGATCACCGCCATCCATAGACACTAGCAACCCCAGGGGAGTCGCAACTGCGTTGCCAGCTTGTGTTTTGGGGAAGTGGAGAGAAAGGGAGAGGGGATGGGAGAGGAGAAGAGAGAGAAGGGGAGGGAAATGGGTCTCCAAACGAAACGCAACAATGCGAGCACTGTTACTTCACGTCGATTTCCTGTGAGTAGGTCATGCTACCCCGGACGAGCGACCCATTCATACTGAAGCGAATAATAGCTTCATCGTGGCTCTACCACTTAAAACTCTAGAGATAGATTATCTATCTCTATCTCTCTCGAGTATCTTCTACATACGTCTACGTTTGTGGTTCTCTCTGATAATTTTTAATCTATACATGTAATAAGAACTAGCAGGCTCAGCGGACATTCTCCCAATCTGATAAAAAAGCTTAAATTATATACCTAAATCTTCATCACGAATCACTTTATCCATTGATGAGAATCGTATGAAAATTCGTTTAGTTGTTTTCGAGTTTATCGGAACAGACAGACAAACATGGCATAGGACTATGTTTCATAAAGTGTTGTTACGTAAATCTACCGTGTCTGTACTTTTCGATTACGCTGTAAACGCCTCATAAGTAATGTCGTAGTCGGTTCGAAAAAAAAGGATTATGCAAAAAAATCTTGCAGGTATGTAGGAATGAGTAATAAAATATATTTCAATTATTTTTAGAAATGTCTATCAGTCAGTTTGTTAAGACAGAAATTACTGCAAAAGTACCGCGTTCACGACTAACCCTCACCAAGAACATTATAAAACATATCTTCGAATAACATTTAGTACTTGTTTCATTAAAATCAGTTGACTCTATCAAAAGTTAATGTAATTATAATGGCAGCGCGACTTAAGTACGAGAGAAATGTAGATAAGTAAATGCACTTAATACATTCAGATGATTCTATTTATCGCTGTTCTCTTACATAAAGTTTACATACAAAAAAATATATAGGATCCTATTAATTCCGAAAACAAGTATTGTCGTCGAAGAATATATAAATATCTTTTGTTATATTAACACGCACGAAGACTCGTACAAAAATCACTATATCTTTACTGTTAAATATTCCTCAAAAATATACAGTTCAAGCTACTAAATAATTACAAATATTGACCAAACCGTGTCTGAGAAAATTGTATAGAAAGAGGCTAAAACACACAACTTCCCTTTTATTTAATATGTTTAAGTACTGAACCCGCTAAAAATAATCGGCCTCCATCTTGTAATATACATTTTTAAATGAAAAGCAACACAGTATTTATTACCAGTTTACGTTTACGCTAATGTGTTTTTTTTGGCTTTTAAAGACTCCGTATTTATGTAAATTTACATCTATTAATACGCTTCTCAATGATTCGAAAGCTAGAGTAACATTACGGTAATGAACCTGTGGGGTGGACTGGGACGTAACATATTTTTATCCCATAGTAAACAACATTTTGTAACAGTATTTTAACGCAGTTTTCAGCGTCAATTTAGAACTTCCCTGTTAGATATTTGAAAATTGAATAAATGATTGAATTGAATAATTTATGTGTAAACAAATTTACAAATCGAATAGTAGGCGTGAAGTTGTGTTGTAAAAACCGACGCTCGTCAGCCGATGCGCGCTCTGTCGGCTTCAACAATAGGGCATTGTGTGGGCGTGGCCCATTGTGAATGTCGACCAATCAGAGCGCTCCGTTTAACAATAGCTCGCCGAATTGGAACACGTCTATTGTGCGAACTGAGTTCGCGTGCCGCTGTTCTATATTTGAAATGTCATTGTTCTTTACTTCTGTATGTTTTTCGACATTCGATATTTGAATCTTCTATATTTACATTTGTTACTGTAATCGGATACATTTCCAAATGACAAAAAAGATGATGAACTATAATAATAAAATACATATTCGTTATCTGTTTTAGATATCCGATCAATATTTCATTGCCACTGCGTACAATTCAACTTGACACTTGGATTCATAAATAGAAGCTATTCATAGAGTAGCTTAGTTAGCGACGGTCGTCGAACAAAACAATGCCTCAGAATCGAAGCGTTAATGTCGCGTTAGCCAACTATTTTACATGTAAAATTAACGTTCTGGTTTGCGTTGTACTGAGATGCTTGCAACAGTGAAAAGCGCGACAGTAAATCAACATTGATAATAGAAGAAGTTTCTTTTAATCGTAGTAAGTTAACTGTATTTTTTTACAGAATTATTCGAATGTTCGATGATTCGATTATACTGTAAGTATTACAATCTCGTTTTGAATCTTAATAATTGGAAATTAAGAATGATACCAGGAAATCCACAATAGATAAGTTATCCAACTAGAATTTTTAATTTCAATGTGCGTAGAGTACGGAATACATAATTAATAAGAACATTCAGATGGTAAACACATGTTAAAAACTGACCATCATATTTTTTAATCATTTTGATTTGAGTTATGGACGCCACCATATTAAGTTTGGCTGCTCTGCTGAGCGCCTTTCTCTTTACCACTACTGCGTGGCTGGCTGTAATGCGACATGCAATAGATAGACGAAAGAATTTGAGGCAATGTAAGAAAGTTTCACTTTAATAAAATATAATAACCATGACTCTCTAACTTGTATTTAAATAATGAGCGATAAATCTTGGTGACTTTTATATTATGCTCATGCATTATTATCCTGCACGGCACACCTCGGGTTGGGCTGTTGTCTGACTCATACAATTCGCAACCTGTCTGAGCTAACCTAAGCTGACCTACATATTCATACTTTTTTATCTTTATTTTTGGCAATCAATCATTTCGATTATTACTGCCATTGTCACGTAGTCAATAATATTACAAGCATCGTGCAATCACTTCAATAATAAGCGTCGTGTCAGTCAATATTCTTACAAGATGGTAGATCCCTTGTTAGAACCTTCCAGGGAGTTTTTGTGGCATCTCAGAATTTCATGCTCCGTGGTATTATTTTCCATTCACTTCACTTATGCACAATAAACTAACTATATTACGCAAAACACCACTAAATTTACAAAATATAGAGTCTAATAACACAAGATTATGAATAAAATATAAAATTCACTACATGACAGAATGAGATCCCGCCAAAAACTCCATATTCATACTTACATACCTATATGAGTTATTGAAATATGTGTACCAATCATACATGCCTCAACAACTCTTATATATATTTAGTATCGTATATTTTTCTAAACTATTTCAGTTCGATAACAAAAAGAAATAAAACCCTTCCACTTTCACGTGTAAGTATGTGTGCGTGCACGTGTGTGGAGGCGATGTGTATTATGATGTCGCAGTGATGTCAGATTTCGTGTCATTGTATCGTGCGATTCCAAAAATTGCAAATTGACAGTGTTGTACTACTGTTTATAGTTTGACACAGTTCGATGAGACGCGAGGTGACGCGACGCGGCGAGTTCATTAAGAAACGAACCGGAGTAGCGGTCCGCGACCGGATGCCGCGGAACAGGTGTCGCCGACTGACCGGCCCCGTACCACGACGTTGATGAACGATAAACGATAATCACTACCGCCCCGTACCACGATCCTCTATGCGACGTTAATTACTTTAATTAGTTTTATACCTTAAGGAGATCGTTTATAAAGATACGTCAGTTTTAGAGTTATAGGATGCCGCCTCGAACGGTCTGGGTTCGATTCTTACAACTTATATCAATATGCTACTATTTTATGTTTCCTAAATTACCATATTCTTTACCTGTAATCGGTTCGTCTGTGTCGTTTATTATTTAATAAAGATATCGTGGTTAGACAAAAACTAAGTGTCTAAAAGGTAAAATAAAACGGAATGTTGAACCTATTCAAAAAAAAATTGAGCCGTCACGCGACGCCTGGCAAATGTGAAACACATGTGTAACGTAGTAAACAACATTATACACTATAGGTATCCGAGTTCAGTGCGGCAAGATTGCACATTGCGTCGCCACGTCTCGCCACGCTAACAATCAGGTTTACCATCGCCTATAGATGACTCGTATCAATAATGTTTTCTTGATGCATACACAAAGTTATTCGGAGTGGAGCCCTAAAATATGACTTAACAACACACACAACACAGATCACCTTCACATATGTGCACGTATACAGACACATAGATACATGTATGTTAGAAGGGTTATCTTTTTCCCTTATTTCTCGTACTTACTTGATTAGCTTAACCGAGTTAATTGATATTTTAATACGTGTTTGATTTAGTGGGCAACTAATGCTGGTACACATATACGTCTCACTAATTCTTATATATATAGCGGGCCTGGCGGACGTTGTACTACTTTGATTATACAAAAAAATCCCAAAAGTCAACCCCAGCGCCACCTGCCGGTTTCAATCGTGAATTTAAACTATTCTTAAATGCACGCGAAGATACACAAAAAATTTCATCAAAACCTGTCCTGCCGCTTAGGAGGATTTCAGTCCCATACACACGGACAGACGAAGCACCAGATATTATAAAACAAAGTTCTTTTTTATATCATAACAGGCAAAGAAACAGGCGGGTTACCTTATGTTAAGCGATCACCGTCGTCCACTAGCAATATCAGGAGAGTCACAAGTGCGTCGCCAGCCTGTGTTTGGACGAAGCGAGGAGGGGGACGGGCGAGGGTTGAGAAGGAGAGCTGGGCCTCCGAAGCTCTCGCTGGCCGAACGAAACGAAACAATACAAGCACTGGTTACTTCACGTGGGTGCTTCTGTGGGTCGGGTGGTATTGCCCTGGGCGAGCCGACCCGTTCATGGTGAAACCAGGAGTAGCTGTAGCGTGGCTCTACCACCTACGATTTCGAGGAAATAACATAGGATTTTATTTTATTACATTGATGGATAATATTGTGTCAATTTTAGTATGAAAATAATAAAATATCACAGGCTAATGAAGATACAGAGATGTATTTAATTACTTTACATTGACGACTAAAATAGGTAACTGAAGACTTTCCATTTTCTGAAGAAATTATCTAGAACGTTTCCTACATTATTCGAGATACAAACTTCGTTCACACACATTGGCATTTAGGACGAACCAGTCAAACTCGACCTCCCCACCCCTGATGATCGCTTTGAAACACAAACAAATAGGGGTGGCCCGATACTCATCCATGGGTCTTTAACTCTGGTTACCAGCATACGTTTTGCCATCGATTACGCTTTGTTTACGCGGACTTCTTACGGGTTTTCCGATTATACAACTGCAAAGTTACCGTGGTTTATAACGGGGTGTGAGAATACACCCGGCTCGCCCCCCCTCCTGAAGCCAACGTCTTGGAAATATTTAGTCTTGCTTCTATACGTGTTTTGTTTGCCTTTTATTATACGTTGCTTTTATGTGGCCTTTTGTATGGGTGTGTCTTGGGAACTAAATGGAAGAGCGCCATTTCGTATCTGCGGGTAGGTGATTACTTATACATGATGGCGATCTGTATAGCTTAAAGGTTACTTATTTCAAGTAATATATATTTATTGTAATATATAGTCTTAAGTTTAAAAAGCATGTTTCTGAAATAGAGTAATACCTGAGTATAACTCAAAATTTAATAAAATAAAAATTGGTTTAACCGTTTCGAAGATTAGCTTGAGTCAACGGAAAAAAGTTTAAAAAATCATACACATCCAGTCATCGAGAAGAACAGCCAAGAAACTCGATCTGGTACATTTTTTAAATATATACGTATAGTTTCAAAACGTCATATAATCGTTTTTAGTGGATGCACAGAGAGGAGTCGATTTCAGATATCACCATCGTTCTCATTTTGATCCACTCTGTAATAGTCTTTTTCATACCAAAACCCACTTGACATGGCGCTAAAACTCATCTTCCGGTTAATCGGCAGCATGCTTCGGGACTTTATTGTAAAACCTAACACTACTACCTAAAAAACTATTAACTATTAACAAAACAAATTAAATACGCATTGAATACTTGCAAAGGTTTCGTATTAAATGCATCACGCTTGCTAAATGTTCGCCATCTCGTTTTTTTTTTATCGCTTTGATTAGGTTAAGTTAGACTTACGGAAAAGGATAACGCAAATCTGCCTCGGGCGAGCGCGGTGCATTTAATACGTAACCGTTTTAAACTAAGTATTCAATTCGTATTTAACTTTTTTGTAATAAAACCGAACAGGTTTTAGCTTACACCACAATCTCGTCTGGTGTTAGTTGACGACATAGTCTAAGAAGATAACCTAAAACTTAGACTGGTTTTCATATGCAGGTTATATATATATATATCCAGTGTACCAATAGGTGCTTAGCTAGAAAATTCCAACTCAAGAGTGGTAACTAGCCAGGCTGACTTATAAAAAGACTTATCATAATGCTATAATTCCATCACGACACGATGTTTTCTATTACCGAAAGCTTCGAATCTTCGTCCATAAGCACGATGCCCGGATATGCTATCTAACCATCGATCGTATTTTTTCCATTAAGCCGTGAACGCTCCGACACGGGATATTGTGGATTACAACCTAAAGATGGCCATAAAGAATCCTAGTCCGGTGAAGCTGTTAAGACCTTGCTGGGTCAATAGCGTAGAGATTTCGAAAAAAAAAGCCATAAAGAATGAAAATGCAAGCACTATAAAAACAATAACGTCAATAAACCAGAAATAGTTAATAATTAAATAAATGAGTTAAATAAAAATAAAACAAATTTGCTCACGGATACGATTTTTACGTATACAAAACATTACACGTAAGCAAAAAAAAAGGTGCGGACCAAGAGTGCAGAATAGAAGAAACTGAATAGTAAAAAAAAACACGATTGTTTTAAATTAAAGTACAAATACTTTAATATCATTTCTAAAGATCGGATTTCGTCCCTTTCCTCACAAACATAAATGGAGGGTGGAACATACTTGTTTTGTAATTATGCGCTCCTATACACACCCCCCTTCGTATCTGTGAAAACGTATTTCCTTAAATATATAAAGATAATTAACTGCTTATATATATTTCATGGCAAATAAATACTCGCTTATTCTCTGAGCATATTGTACTGCAAACTTATCTCTTAATGTGTCAATGTAATTTAAATAAAGTACCTCCAGTAATGTGTCAGTACAGTGACAGAAGATGTCATACTAGAATTGACACCGTTTAAAATCCCAAGCAGCTAATGTGAGCAATTGGCCGTAGACCTCACTAAATGGTCTTATTCACGAAGGTCAGTTCAAAGCCCAACGACCCCTAGTTTCGACTTTTAAAGGAAAAACGCATGCAGCATAAATGAAATAATCGATATTCAGACATAGAGACGTCGATTATTTTAATCAGATTTATTTATTTTAATACAAATTAATTATTGAAATTTTAATTCAGTGATTTAATAACATTTTAAATAAGATGTGGGTAGAAGAACAAATTTACAATCTCATTTATTCAATATTCGGAAACCAATATGGATTACTTAGGTACATATGGATAAAGATTACATACACATATATATGGATTATTTACACATGTATATAGATTACTTACACATAGATATGGATTACTTACACATAGATATGGATTACTTACACATGGATATAGATCAATTACACATAGATATGGATTATTTACACATAGACATGGATTACTTACCCACAGGTATAAAATTAATTGTGATAATTAGCAATAGCGATAATTGGATAAAAGTAATTAGAAGCACAGTTGTATTTTCTTATTATAGAACTGAGGAAGGATTTACATCACTTGGAAATCATATAGTTTATTCTAATTGAGTTTATCTAATAAACACTTGTAAATATAAAAACTTTATGAATGCAAATAAATATACTAAATTTATTAGGCGATGTAAATTAATGTAGAGATAAAATAAATAAGCCGGATGAGTTAAATGACAAAAATGCCGTTGTAACTTTGGTCAGAGGACAGGGGGACATACAAGGGAGAGAACGCAAACGAAAAAGTCGAAAGATACGGAGGTAGAACCAGACGCGCTTTTGTAAGTTACCCTCTCTATGTACGGTCAGCAATAGAAACGAAAATCAATATTCTTGTATTTACTTTTTATTATGATCACGAATTAAAAAAAAAACTATGAACTTTTGTTTTACAGGGAAACATTTCAATTAAAAAAAATACATTAAAAAGCCAACATCACATAGTGTTCCTGTTTACTGCGATTATCGGACGAGA
This sequence comes from Antheraea mylitta, assembly GCA_014332785.1. Taxonomy (NCBI): domain Eukaryota; kingdom Metazoa; phylum Arthropoda; class Insecta; order Lepidoptera; family Saturniidae; genus Antheraea; species Antheraea mylitta. Next base: position 565,477 of record JACEII010000016.1, read on the forward strand.
CCTTTCGTTACACAAAAGCGTTGCCGACTAGAATTTCATAAGAACTTGAAAAAATTAGAACAGCCAATGTATTCAGATAGCTCGCTGTAGATTTTTTTTGTAATTTCTAGGAGTCAGTAGTCAGTCAGTATTGTCAGTCAGTAACCTGTTATTAAATAGAATGTGGCCTAATATGATGAAGCCTTTCGGAAGATTAGTTCTAAACTACGGATGCCACAACTTACCTATAAGTTACTGGCGACAGATTTTTAATTTGCAAGGTCCCTGATAGCTTGGTGAAAGGAAATTACATCTAGTGTAAACTTTTTATAACGAACTACCCTCTGCCCGCGACTTCATTCGCGTGGAATAATTACTTTGGGCTAACGCTACATGCAGTGGAAGCTCTCAAGAGGAAAAAAAAACATTTTTAAACATTCTTCAATGGTCCTCCGCTCTTATTGGTCTTATAACCTATATATATATATATATATAACCTATATATATAACCTATAACCATTATCGATAAATGAGCCATATCAGTAGTTCCTGAGATTACTCCCTATAACGTCACAACGTCACAAACTCACAAACTTTACCTCTTAATAATATAAGTATAGATTTGAGGAGTCCGAGCATTTTTCCGTAGTAAAGAATTTCCCGAGAAAAGAGAATAAATAAATGGTTTTGTGGTAAACCAATTCAATTGAATGAATTTCTACGTTATAAGTATTTCATTATACCGAATGACGTTATGAAGAGTGTACACTGTATCTCTCCTAGAAGTTGTTGCTAATTATAAGAAATTATGTTTCATGCAATCATTAGTTTATCTGAAATATTATTTTAATTTGTGTGCATTATAACCTAAAGTTTATTTGGTAAATACTCTGCTCTAAAAGGGTATAGCGTAATGATAGATATATCTTGGTCAATATATCAACTATGGGATACTTTTATTTTAATAACAAGGATAGAATACAACTTTAAAAGAGTTATACTAACACATATATCGTATTAATATCAGATAAATGTATTTAAATCGTTTATTGTTTAACACATACTTCTTTGACTCCTCGTCCTTTTTTTCTGTTTGTAACTGTTAGTATAGAATAAAATATTTGGAAACACGTCTCTATACACAGAAAAGACTGAAAGCAGTAGAAGAGACCTTAAAATTATTGACAGAATTGATAGACTGACATTCACTGATTCAGACTAGTGTATAGGGAAGGTTGTCTCTCATGTTTTTCGCTGATACACGCGTGAGACGCCAATGCGTATAATAAATATTATATGGAATTAATTTAAGCAACAGTTTATGTTGGCGGTACATACAGGAAAAAACTTTATAGATGGCTCTGGGGTAGGAAAAATTAAGAGATGCTTTCAGCACACTTATAAACACAATCCTATTTTTTTTATATCGTAGGAGGTAAACGAATAGATGAGTCACCTGATGATAAGTGATCGCCACCGTCCATAGGCACTTACAACACCAGGGGAGTTGCAAGTGCGTTGCCAGCCTGTGTTGGGGACGGGGGAGAGGAAGGGAAGGAGGAAGGAGAAGGGGAGGGTAGATGGGCTTCCGGCGCTCTCATTGACTGAACTTGAACGATACGCAACAATGCAAACACTGTTACTGCACATTGGTTTTTCTGTGAGAGGGTAGTACTACCCAGGACGAACCGATCCCATTCATGCTCAAACAGCTTATACCTTCAGCGTGGCTCTGCCACTTACTATTTACATGGATATTTTGTGGTATAAATATTGGTATAGGCAATAATATTAAGTAGAACAGAGTGAAAATACTTAACGACGGCGGTAAATTATAAGCTGTTATTTCTATACTCGTCGGTGAGCGGGCGCGCATGACATTTGCGATGCGCTCCGGATAATTTTGTTTCATTCATGAATTCAACTGTGTTATATGATTTATCTGGTTTGTAATTTGATTTCTATTAATATAATTTTATAGGTATGTTAGGTCAAATATACTAGTTGATATATAATTATTTAAACACATTATCATAAATATATTTTTGTATTTTTGGTAGGTGGTAAATTTATAATTTCGCATTATGACATGCAACTCCCCTGGTATTGCTAGTGTCTATGGATGGTAGTGATCACTTAAAATCAATTGACCCACTTGTTCGTTTACCTCCTATGATTAAAAAAAAAATATAGTTGATGCATTTGTTTATTCATGATTGTGCAATGTTTCACAATATATAAAAGTTTGAATTAGCCATCTAATTATTTTAAAAAAATGTATTTACATACAGAAGTAATTGATGGTGAAATGAACATTTCACTTATTTTTTTTTAGAATGTATAGTTATAGATTTCTTTGAAAAAATAAAATGATAACTGAGTTAGTGGCATATGGCTGACTGTATAGGTCAAGCTATTGAGGCTAAGTCCGTGAAAATTTACAAGTACCTTTTACACTATAGGTAAACTAACAACATTGTTTGGATATTTAACCCCCAGAGTGATGAATAAAATACGGTGACGATTTACATGAAAATCCGTCATTTTTCTTTCAATTAATCAGACATTTACTCTGCTGCATACAAAATATGTGAAATACTTAAATCCTAAATTGCATTCAAAATTGTCGCATAATTATTGAAAACCTACAGCTTGATAAATAAATTTAAGCAACTAAATACATATATCTAAGATTATTCATATCAGTAATAACTATACTATTAAAAAATAAAAAAAAATACGATAACTCCCCACCGATTCCGAAACGTGAATAAACTCTCGATAAATCTAAACAAAATAATTATAATAAATAAAAAACCTTTGGTACATAAATAGGCCATTAAAGCGCGTGAGCGTCGTTATAGCGATCCCGGCCGGTAGCTTAATTGGCTGTAAATTATTATAATTCTGTTTACTGCCCACCCCGCGACGGACGCACCGTGAACAGAGCGAAAAGATCATTTCGATATGATTTAGTGGCATTATATTACTTGATAAATGGAAATGAAGATAAATAAGGGCTCTTATTTATCACTAGTTTTATCTCGCTATTTCTCTATCTTTCGAACTCCGATACCACTTACATATTGGGTAAAAATCTTTGTTAAAATGTAATTGTAATATTCATTATAAGCTAGAGTTTATCCGGCCAAAATTTTCATTCGGACATACGATAAACCCATCACTATTCGGCCAAACGCAAACAAAAGGTGCAAGCCCGACGCTCTCACAGCAGACCTGAAATGCCACTCGGGCTTGCCCTCACAATAACAGCGCGTTAAATGCAATTAATATCTCTCAAGCCATAATGGGATCACGTTTGGACATAGGCATCCGTTTTATGTCTGACTTATGGCTGGCGAAGTCAATTGTCCGTTCTAAATCTGGATTTGAAACAAAGATAAAACTGCTTAAGTTTATCTTTGCGTTTGAAGCGAGGCGTTAATTGATTATTTATTTAAGTTTCTTATAGAGAAAGTTAGATTATTTCGATTCGTTTAAAATCCGATTCATGTATTTCTCTTTCGCATTTAGAAACGTTGTAAACTTTAAAATATATCTTAACCTAACACAGAGGTCAAATGAACGCCTTTAAAATGGATCAAAATGGGTGAAACTTTAATGAGTTCTGGTGGTTAAGGTTGTCTTGACCGTTAAAATGAAGGTATAAAGGTCATCCCAACTATTAACATTTTTATAGCTTCTCGAATAGTATAGAAGAGCTTTGTTAAATACCGTAAATTTGGGAAACCATGAAAAATATTTACTTTGGATGTTGATTTAAATTCTATAACGAAATCTACGCTTTTTGTGTTGGGAATATAGTGAAGAAATTATATAAACTGAAACTTAGTATGTAGGTGAGTTCGGGGACGATAAATCAATCTAGCTAGATTTCCTTAATAGAAAATTTTTTATCTCAGTTTTCAGGCAATGAAAAAATATAGATAGAATATGAAGGTAGATTTCGCTGCCGTTGTTAAAACAAAAATAGCTCGGAAACAAAGTTCTGTCTAGCCCCTTTTCGAATCCGAGTGACAACAATAGAGATATATTTTTTTAATATATTTTTTTTTATGAAAAATGCTAATTTGGTGAGGCAAACCTAACAGTTTATTTTAATTTAATAATGTTTTTAAAGAACCGAGCCAGGCTCTGTTGTCGAGATACTGTTAAGATTATATGAGTATAAGCAATTGTTACATTTACACTTAAAAAAATACTAAACATGTTTTGATATCACTTTACAGTAATGCAATGCTATAATTATATGAGCATAGGCTGTAATTTATAAATGTAGTGTTTAAATTAACAAAATTAAAACTAAAATTGTTGGAATTTGGAAGAAATACTGCTATTTGAGATCTTTATATTCGTTGCATAAACTGTTTCACGAAAATAATCGTTTTTTTTAACTTATTTTTTTTTTCTCGAACTGACTACGCTATTGACCTAGCAAAGTTTTTACAGCTTCACCGGACTACTAAAAAAAAAAACTTATTTTAACATTCGTCACCGAGAATATTTATGTAGATATAGGCTTTATGTGAAAGTAATTAATGCTAAAATAAAGATCTATGAGTATATTTAAACTGGATACTGTATTTAAAATGCATAGTGAAGTAAAACTTTTTTCATTCTGATCCGCAACCTTTTACTGTGACGAAAAGTGGAGGGTTTAACACTGTGCCGGACAGAGTGTGAACAGTGTTTTGCTTACCTTCGGATATTGGAGAACAGGGAGACACACATGTTGTTATATATAAAATATCTATTATAAAAATCTTAGAAACATTGTAGCTATTCGTATTTAACGTAAATAAACTTTATTTACAAGTTTACTATTAGACGACTTATAACCATTTATATTTACAAAACTGTAGATAAAAACGCGGGTAGCTACTAGTATTATAAACAAAAGCACAACGTTCAATATCTTATTTATTCAACAGAATGCTAAAAGAGACCCGAGTAAGCGAGTGGTCTGGCTTTATTAATTTTGACAAGACATACATTGTTGTTTTTCGTAGACAGTAAAATGTCAGTAGTAAGAGCATTTTATGTGTCACGTTGAGTTATAATAAAATTGTGTGGTAGAGTAAGAGTTATCCGACCAACCATCTAATTATTATGCGTGACGGATGTCCGGATAAAACAAAAGGGCAACGACCCTATTAAAATATAAACTCTTCTTATAATTGTTAAAAAAAAAAAATAGGGATACATCTTTAAATTTTCGTTATTATATCTTTCATATTTAATTAGAAGTTTAGTTGTTGACATAATAATTTACTCACTAAGTTCACTACGACTGGTTAAATAATTTATGGATTCTTTTAACTTTTACTAGGTGATAGAGCCATGCTGAAGCTATTACTGGTTTCAGTATAAATGGGTTGAGTCGACCGGAGTAGTATCAACCGACTCACAGAAAACCGACGTAGATAACACTGCTTGCATTGTTGCGTTTCGTTCGGTCAGTGAGAGCGTTGGAGGCTCACGTCCACTCCTCTCTTCGCTCCTTCCTCCTCCCCCCTTCCCCCAAACACAGGCTGGCAAGGTACTTGCAACTCTCCTGGTGTTGTTAATGTCTATGGACGGCGGTGATCACTTAACATTAGGTGACTCACATGTGCGTTTGCCTTCTATTATATAAAAAAACGAAGCAATGTCTTTTACATTCAATGTACAGAACGAGCATAATATATTTGTTAACATAGTGTCATGTAAAAAAGTAATTCATTACATAGTGACTTTGTTTTAAATTTAGTTTTTTTTTTTTCGAAATGACTACGCTATTGTCCTAGCAAGGTCTTTACAGCTTCACCGGACTACATTTTAAATTTAGATTTTATCAAAACTTTCGGTTAAGTATAAATCGATCAATGTAACTCGGCGACTAGCGTTCACAAATCGAAGAGTTTGTAATTCAGCTACTCATATAGCGCATTTATCATCCTTTGTATTATTAACAGATGAACAAGTTTGGACAGTATGTACTGCAAGGGACATGCAATCGGGAGTGTAAGGGGTGTCGAGTAACATCTTAAGACTTGAGACACCCAAACCAACCTCAACTGCACGTGGTGCACCCTGGTGAATAACGAACGAGGCAATGGCGAAAGCGGGGTGGCAGGGTTTTACAGCCTGACTGGGTCGCAACCACCATGTATATGGCGAAAAAGCCCATCATAGTGACTCGCTTCTGCGCGTCGGGTTTCGGGATCAGCCTGTGCATATCCAGTACCGGGTGACTTTCGTCATTATGGCCGGCATGACAGCGGCGACCGGCGATGGGTAATCTGTCTCTCGGTGGTTGCCAATGTTTTTGGATTGTACTATGCTTAACATCAGGGACTACGAGTATGTCGTGCTTCAATAAAAAAAAATCGGTTTGCAGATATTATATACACAAAAACAAAAAAAAAATTGAGACTAAAATGATTACTCTATATTTTCTAGATTACAACTCAACGTACATCCATTGTAACAAACAGGATGAGTATTAAGCATGGACATCCGCGTTTATTACTGTACCCGTCCGCGTCGTTC